>VZUI01040128.1:0-122723 GCA_013401135.1 Cettia cetti | reverse complement strand
GCTGCCCGGCCGCGCCGGGCTCGGGTCACCTGCCGCAGGCGCTGCAGCCGGGCGCATCTTCCGCGGCCCGCTGCCATCGCGGCCCGCTGCCATCCCGGCCGCGTTTGTAGCGCGCACATGAGCCCCCAGCACGGCGCTGGTGCAGCGGGGGATGCGGAGCCGGGCGGGAGGGGTGCGATTGTCCAGCCTCCTGTAAACCTCTGCTCTTCTGAGGTCCCAGTCAGGCAGTTCAAATGCAGTTTTGGCTGGACCTCACGATGGTTTTCAAGTTTCTGCATAGGAATCCGGTTTATTTTTTGTTGATTTTTTTTTCCCCCCTAAAAATTCAGTTTCCTAGTAAACCAACATTTTATTTAAGAGTTTTATTTTATGTGTATTGGGGGAACGAGGTGAATCGAGTTTAGCTCGCTGAAAATAACGCACTTTGTTGTTCTTTGGTTGGTTTTTTAATATCTGCAAGAGGCTGTCACCTGCAGCATTCGTATTTTATGTATGTTTTTAAAAGCTGCTTTTGGCTAAGTTCACTGATAAAGAGTACTGAAAGTTGGGAGTTGTAAATACAGGTTACTCATATAATGTTTTCCTTTATATACACACACCCCATGTGTATTTTATACATATACTCATCCCAATGAAAACATACTGCTCTAGCTTGCATATTACGTCATATTACAGTTAGATTGTGTGGTTTGAATGGATGTTGCTAGAAAATAAAGAGAATCTAAATATAATTTTACCTTCAGGTTTTTTTAATTTTATGGCACACTGAAATTGCATTTATTATTGGGATGGTGGTTGTTTTGTTTTTATTTATTTAAACAATAAATAATAGTTCGTTCTCCTTAATCCACACTTGCTATCTTTTGTTTTGGTCTTCCCTGCAATGTGACCTAGAGAAGGAATATGAACTGCAGAATTTTCTGTATTTTTGGATCATAAAATCTTCACACCCTCCTAATTTATTATGGTATTTAGTGATGGTCTTTTCATGTTTCCTTCTATTTGCATGAACATGCTGTTTGGAAAAGAGCCTCGGAGAGCATGTTTACATTGCATTCAGATTAGGTATCATGTCCAAGTTGAAGACAAAATGGCTACTAAGTAAAACCTCTGCTTTTATTGTGGGTTTTCTTTTCAAGGAAAAAGAGCACATATTAGCTTCTGAAATGCAAACTGCATGTTTGATTCAGGTGGACTTGGTGAATAGCCCAGCCCAAGCCCATGTTTGGTACAAAGGAATGAAGCGTTTTTCCCGGTGTGAGTGGCTCGCCTGGTGCCAAGTGCCTGTGACCAGCAGAGGTGTTGCCAGCACCTTGCAGCCCTGTCTCCTGGTACTTGCACAGGCGTTCCTCACCTTCACAGAGTGTTCCTGCTGGCTACCTGCTTCCTGCACTGGGCTTCACCTTCCCTGCTGCTCTCAGGCAGCATCCGTTCCCTGCAGGTTGTGCTGGTGAAATTCAGTTTTTGAAGATAAGGTTATTTTTTTATAAGAAAACCTTTTCTTTTGATGTTTTAAAATCTGATGTTTCTCTATTGTGATCAAGCAGTCCTCATTTGGGGTTGGAGTTTAATGTTAATTTGCATCTTCCTGGAGGTCTGGTGGTTGTTTTGGTGCAACAAGGATGAGGAGCACTGCTGGGGACGTGCTGCACACTGCACCCCAATAAACAGTGGGAAGTCTCCTTCTGGATACTGACAGTCTGGGCTTTGCTCTCTGTTCAGTGGGTGCTGCTGATGGATAAACAGCAGGAGAGGTTGTAGAAGGCCAGTTTTGAAAATGGCAGTGCACTGCTGCTAACAGAACGAGGTGTAATGTACAGAGCAGAGCTTCTTCCTCTTTTCTCCTTCCCTCCTCTTCCTCCCCTCTTCCCCTGCCGTGCCAGTTGCATGTGCTGGCAGGTTGGTGCATTCAGTTCCCCCTTTGCTCCCCAGCAGGTTTAGCACATCCAGCTCAGTACTCTTCTCTGTTGTTTTCCCTCTACCTCCTTTTTTCCTGCACGTGTTTGTGCACAGTGGATGGAGGCTTTTAGTTGGTTGTGTTTGTTACAAGTTTTTTTTTTGGGTTGGTTTTTTTAAAAGGTTTCAGTCTTCAGATTGTATTGTCAATGAAAATAGTAATATAGCAAAATATAGCAGCTATGTAAATACTCGACTTGAGGATCACAAACAAGTCTGTGCTTGTCCCTCCACTTTACAGGCAAATACAAATATAGAGAGTGATGCAGGCCACGAGTGGGACAATGAGCTATTCATTATCTCAACTCGTACTTGTTTTATTCTGTTTATTAAATTAAACTGTAGTTTGACAAAAACATATTAAGTAATCATGTACATGTGGAGTCCCTTATATTGAAACAATAGTTTAAGCCCTGCTGGTTACATTTGCAGGCATGGTCAGTATAGGTATTGAAGACTTAAAAATACCCTTTTTAGGTGTCAGTCTGTTGGGTTTGGGGTTTTTTTTTTGTTGAGGTGTTTTTTGGCATATTAGTTGACCACTAGTTTGAGCTGAGGAGGGAAGATAATAGAGACTTAGCTGTGCTTAAAAACAAATCAGGACGTATTTATTTGCATTACAACATCACATACAGGTATTTAACTGCTATTTGGTTACAGCATTTGAAGCTCATCACTGTCTATCTGTATTTGTGTCCTGCCTGCCCCACTTGAACACATGCAGCAAAGTGGTGTCTGGTTTTGTTTCGTGCTGCGTGTGTGAGTTGCTGAGGCGGTTGGATGTGTTCTTACGGTGTGGGGGAAGCGGGCAGAAATAATACTGGATGTCTTTTCCCATTGACGGATTAGAAGTCTAGACAGAGAGAACACGTCTTTGGGAGCCCAGCCTGGATGATTAGTGTCAGCATGGGCGGGTTTGTAAATTGCCCTGGTCTTCACTGGACAGTGGGCCTTAATCTGCCTGTTTTTATTTCTCTTTAGATTCGTTAAAGCTTTCATATTTATTAATAGCTTTTTGTCCAGACGTTGGAGCCCTTGGCAGGAAAACCTCCCTAGTCAGCTGTCTGAGCATATAGACTAATGGGGTTTCACTTATTTCTTCGGGTGAGGGTACTGTATTACCAAATGTGTGTTATTTGTATATGATGTTTCTGTACCCAAACATATGGTGGTGAAGACAGAGTCTACTCAGTATCACATTGACTTGCCAAGGAATATCTTACAGCTGAAGACAGCCAGCAAAGTACGGATGTAAAAGCGGCGTGGCACGAGGATTGAGATGCAGAGATGGCCAAGGAAGGATGGTGTCAGCTGAGGGTCTGTCATCGCTGGCATAAAAGAAAAAGACCAACAGTTTTAGGCAATTTAATCCCTCTGCTCACTGTATTAATCCAAAATCCAGTAGCTGTGAACACTGATGGAGCGGACAGGTTTGTTTTCTTGTTCACTGTTGCGAGTAACCAGCGATGGTTCTGCAGTGAGCACTTGTTTACCATTGTAAATAATAATCTGGTGCTTGCATCTGTGCATAGATTGGCCCCAGCTTCTTTCACCTTGCCTGCATCTCAGCTCTTTTTGTCCTGAAGGCATCTGTTAGGATTTGAATATAGCAATTCTGCTTGAGAGATTAATTTCTCTCCTTCCTCGCCCCAGTGTCTAGTATGTAAACCAAGCTGAGGACCAGGCAGTGTGGAGTGGCAAACACAAAGCACTGCATTTGCAGCCATTTCAACTGGACATGGGTGTGGGTTTCAGATCTTAATTTTTGTCCTCAAATCGCTCTCCTAGCTAGAAGTTGTATTGGAAAACCCCATGAGCGAGTCTGGGCAGTGCAGGATGCACATGTGTGCTAATGCCCAGTTTGTCTCATGTTGAAGAAGTAGCAGGTGAATTGTGCCCTTGTTACTTTTGGGCTCTTGGTATTGTGCTAGAAAACCAGATTCGCCGATTGTAACACCAGTGTGTTCTAATCTTTGGAAGGCTCCATTATTTTTTATCACTTTAAACATTCCTGCTCCCTCCTACAGTTGCATCCATCACTCCTCATTAGGCATTGTCAGCAAGCGTGGATCGTCACTTAGATGTTGGCAGAGCAAATGTTCTGCAACTTGGGAAATGCCATTGAGGTTTTTCGTAATAGAAATTGCTACTTATTTGTATAGTTAGGTCAGTGGAAAAAATGACTGACAGTCTTGATATTTTTAATAAAATGCCTGGCAATGAAGAGGGAATCATGAGGGGTATGTGTTTCAGGCTTTTAGCAAATGCAGATGGATATACCTTTTTGGTAGTTTTCTTCTGCAGTTGAAATTTCTGTATGTATTTTTTAAAACAAATATTTCTTGAGTCGGGTTTGATTAATTTGTAAACTAATTCGTATGCATTTTCTCTCTTTCTTGTAGCTTGGGAGAGGGAGATGGGAAATAAGAGAAAAAAACCCTAACATAACCTTCAGTATTTTGTTAAGTAGCCTGTCAAAATGGAGAGAACTCAAAACTTCCTCTGAATACAGAGTACTTGTGGTTATTCTGTGCCCCCAGCCCAAAATGCAGCAGCTGTCATTCCCTCCTTCCTCCTGGTTAATTCATTGTTGGAGGTGGGAAACACAGGTTATAATTCTTCAGTTACAGATTACTGATTTCTGTGAGGAGAATCAAATAATTACCATTGACAGGTGTACAGGCTGCACTCATTTCACTTAGTCTGTGCAACATCAGATGTGTGTTTGCCTCCTTTGAAAAAGTACCTTGAGCCCCGAAGCTGAGAGATAATGTGTAAAACTGCAAAGATTTCTTGTCACTGACTCAGTTTTCCCTGGCTTCTTGGTTCCACTGTTTCCAGGTGATGGTAAAGTTAACCTGTCCTGAATGTATTTCCTGATATGGTGTATAAGCAGTCAAATACATAGGAAAAAATTGAATAAATAAAATTTAGAGTAGTTCATGGTGATTTCAGGTAAGGTCACCCCTCCTTGGGCAAAACATTTAGCAGCTTGTCATTCTCCTTCACACTCTGCTTCCCTAAATGCATAGGAACAGAAAGTGGAATTTGTTTCATTTCACTCCACCTGGTTTTGTACAAGTTCCCATGTAGTTATTGTGTAGGAAAAAAATGCATTTCTGAGGAGCGCCAGCTCCTAGGAAAGATGTTTCTATAAAACAATCCATCTGATCACTTCATGTGCCTAATTCTCTGACTGCAAACAAACTGTAAACCAGGGTGTATCTATCTGTGGTGCAAAACCCATGATTTGGGCAAAATAAATCCTACACCTTTTGTCCCTTTCTCAGCTTGACTCCTCCAGGACATGGCATCTGTGTGTGGTTCAGGGACCTTCCACTCCTCTGAGCAAGGGCCTGGTGCACCCTTTATCTGCTACTATGCATTCCTGTATACAGGAAACTCCCTTTGTGGGGAAGCCTCCCAGAAGAATTCCATCAGGGTTCAGGAGCTGTGGCTGTTCCCTGCTGCGGTGCATCCCTGTGCTGCTGGGAAGGGCTCGGAGCCTCGCGGAGCGGGCAGGCCATGGGTGCCAGGGCGGCGTGGGAGGAGAAGCAGCTTTCCAAAACGGGGCACGGCCACCACAGTGCTGGAGTTTCTAGGTCAGCAGGTGTGGAAGCCAATTTGGTCTGCAGGCGTTTTTACAAGGTTAGAAAATAAACCTGAGTAAAATGAATGGTGACCTTTATGTAACCTTTGGAGAATGGAGCTGAGGTTTTATTGAATATCCTGGCTCTGAGCTGGAGGGAATAGCTTTGCAGAAAAAAGGTCTTTATAAACCTGCTTTTAGGAATAGCGAATTTTTCACTCGTTTGTGAGTTTTGTTTGTTTTTCTTTATTGAAACAATAGAATCTAAAAACTATAGGAGTGAAAGCACTATTCAAGTAATAAAAGATTTGGATAAGTTTTACTGTTGTTCATTTGGAATGCACTGGAGTGCATGCAATTGCTGACTTCACAGCATCAAGCATATGCAATTCCTTGTTTCGTAAACATTTTACTTTCCACTGCAGGAGTTTCTTCATTGAGGCAAGTCAGATGGTGTGACGTTGTGGTTCAGAGCAGCAGTTCTAATGGCTCCTTAATAAGCACAGAATTGCAGGGTTGTCATCCCGGGCCTCTGTAGCTGGGTTGCTTGCCATTTGGGAGAGTTCTGTGTTATTTACGTGTGTCTGTATGCTGCTGGCAAGTAGGAGTCCAAATCTCTACCTGGAAACTCCCCCTAAAAGTTTCTGGATACTGTATAAATTAATCAGAAAAAATCATATAATTGGGTGAGATGACTACTGCTCAGATTGGGGTGATCAGACTTATACTGAAGCACTGATTAATCTTCTAATGAATTGGAGCTTGGGGTGGTTTTGTTAGTCTTTTTCTCTGTGTGTGTGCAATTTTGAGAGCAGGGGTTGAGCTTAATATTTTTATACAGATCCCATAACTTATGTATGTTGGCTTCTCTTGTTACTCTTCTCAGCTGCTTGCCAAACAGAAGTATTTGGAGAAGGGCCAGAGCTGCAAAATTCAGATCAGGATCCAAATTTGGATTTTTGGTTCAAGCCTTTCTAATATCTAATATTACAAAACCTCACATATAAATAAAGAACTCTTTATTTTTAAACTGTGGCAACAAGGACACAGAGGTAGCTTCCTCGCTTCCATCTGGAGCAGTCCAGGTAGAATGCTGGACTGTGTGTTGCAAAGCAATCAGCAGGTGATTCAAAAGGTAAATAGAATAGGTGAAAAAGCAATCAGTGCAGTGTCACCCAGAAGGAGCCTGAGCAAAAGGCCAGCACAAATTGGTGCTTTCAAGCCAATGAGAAGAATCCCCTAAATCTAGAAATTCTGGAAGTTGTGGGATGTTTTGTGGTGTTCATTAGATCTTTGGGAATTTCGAGGGTTTGTTTTGTTTTGTTCTAAATGGAGTTAGCTAGTATCTCAATTTTAATGCTCTCTTGATTTAATGGAAAAAGGATTATCTCTCATCAAGTAGGATGCTTGTTATCAGCTGCTGTGCCATCAACAGGCTTTCAGTAAGCTGCCCAGTGTTTTGTGTTGTTGAATGTTTAATCATTAAGACGGTGGAAGAAAAAAAATTCAAAACTTCCCAAATATTTTCCTTGTTGTTTCTTTTTAATTGCTTGTGGTTGCTGTGGTGAATTGTACCTGTCAGAGCGTGGAGAGGCCAGGTGTTGGTGCAGGACTGGGATGGGGGTGGCTCTGTCTGAGCGGTGCTGTCTGCATCGCTTGTGTGAGCTGCTGTCCCTCCCCAGCTGTAAGCCACAGACACCCTGCCAGGGCAGCCCCTGGCTCTTCCAGGGCCGGTCGTGTGTCTCTGGCTGTCTGGGGGTGCTCCTGTGCTCCTCCACACTCATGGTTACTGCTCAGCTCTGCCCTGGAGCTGGCTGGGAATGCTCTCCCTTGCCCATTGTCAGGTACTTCAAGTTTGGGAAGAAAATCTTGTTCCTGGGGAGAACTTGTTTATTAAATGAGACATATCTCCCCCTGAGAAGAAGTTTGTGGTTAAATGTCAAAGTTCATGATCGATGGTGGTCCTTTCTGATGGAGACCTCACAGGGATGCAGGCAATCTTTATTTCTTAGTCAGAAATTCCTAGTGCCATTATAAGGTTGTTGGGACACCTGTGGGTGAAAAAGTTAAGTCACTTGGACAGTAGGAGTTACACTTCATGACTTTGCATATAAAGCAGTGGATTATACTGTTTTTAAAGTGGTCAGCAATACAAACTGTTGGAACTTCAGTACAAATGAGGTTACCTTTTAAGTATCTACCACAAGCATCCTTTGAACAAACAAAAATTAATGTGTGAGAGAAGTGTGCTGGATAATAGAATGGGCAGTTTGTTCTCCTGTGTTTGCCTTACCACCTTCTTGCCCTTGTTTAGAAATCGCTTGAAAATACCTGGAGTAGTCTGTGACTTCGGTGGAAATATTCCTGTGTGCCTTCTCCCTTCCTCTTCTGAACCACTGCTACATTAAAATACAGAATGGAAAGGCAGTTACTCGGTACCACAGGTGGTAACTCTTTGAAGGCCTCTAAATTGAAAAGCTTTAACATTTATTTAATATCTTTTGTGGATGGAACTTCAGTCTTGTTTTTTAATCTGCTGTGAAAAAATGTGACAGCTTCTCTTTCCAGAACCACGTTTGTTTTATTGCTAATTCAGTGGAGGAAAGTACTCAAGAGGCTTGGGTGCTTATTAAACCTGGGGGAGAATTCTGCAAGGGGATTCTGGATCCTGTGTGAATGTGGCAATTGTCTGGAGGCAATCTGAAATTGAGACTCGAGGTTTCTACTTCAGGGCCGGACATCCTCTGGCAGGACCAGTTTGTTGTGTGTGCTGAGGGTGTGAGGACAGCAGTTTCTTGGGAAGAGCATGCAGGATGCCCTGCCAAAGAGAGCTGTGCTCCTTGGTGCTGGCATCATCCTCTCACAGTCTCCCGCACCGTGCTGGGTTCAGATGCTTCGTGCAAGGTCATGATTGCCCTGTGGTCCATGCACTGCTTCTGTGGAAATTGGTAGCTGTGGGTGAGGCATCTGTGAGGCCAGCCAGCCCTTAGTGAAAGCTGCAGCTCCTTCTGCTATGATGGGACTGTCTGAAGAACAGGCTAAAAATAATTTTTAACTGTTTTTGCAGGAGTCAGACTGTGCCACAGAAACTTTTAATCCAAGCTCTGACAAAGAGTGACAAAATTCCTTTCATTAAGGGTGTATAAAAGGTTGGTCAATTTTCTTTATGATTTAGTCTTCTTTATGTATTAAGTCTTTTGGCATGATAAATGATGAGGGCCTACAGTTGCTATTAGTGGCCATATAAACGAAATGAATTAGTTGGTATTTAAAAGACAATCAAGTTACTCACTGGCAGTAATCAGAAGCTGCACACCTGGAACCACATTCTGCTGAAGAGCTAAGCCAGCTTTCGGCCCCAGGAGCCTGCTCTGCAGCATTACCTTCCTTATGCTTGATTCCAGTGGTACAGTTCAATCACTGACTCCTAAAACGTTGTGAAATTAAATGGCAGCTGAGGGAAGAGTATTTGCCTCTTCCATTCAACAAGTGAGTAAAATGGGAATGATAGATATAATTTTAAAATGCAAGAAATATTCCAGGAAAAGGATATTTTGAACATAATCTATTAGTTGTTGGGAGATAGCTTGCTGAATCAAATAAAATATTTGGAAATGCTGGTGGTTGGTGAGTGTTTAATTACACTGGACAAAGGTTTGTCTAAATGCAGTTCATACTGAATCTTCAGTTAAAAATTAATCTTGAACATAATTTTATCAAGCAAAAAAAATGCTAAAATGCTGACCCTTAAGATTTGGTTACCTGTGTAAGTCTGTGATCCATGGAGATATCCAGACACCTCTCTCTTATTGATTACTTCTGAGTAGAAGCCAGGTGTCTGATTACCCTGGAAAGCCATGCCTGAATATACTTTGAGTAGTCAGTTTTCAGGTAATGGCAGCTAAAAAAATGGTAATAGTCTTGAGCTCCAAGAATAAGCATGAAACACAATACATTGTTTTGTTTAGTACAGTGAGTTTAGGCAGTCCCCACATAGCTTTCATGGAACATATCTGCATGGACTGCATCTTTCTTGCTAGCAGCTTACTTCTCTTGGAGAGGGGTAGGAATGTGGGTTCACATATCACCATGGTTTGTACAATCAAGTTGGTGAAACTTGTAAGTTAATTGGAAAACACAGTTCAGCTCATGTGTGCCATGGTTCTGTGTGGGGAAGCCCCTCTGTGAACACTTAGACACCCATGTATGCACTGGGATGCTGGTGGGTGCTGGGATGCTCCAGCTGTTCAGGGTGAAAATATTTGCAATGGGTAAGTGTTTGCAGTGCAGAATAATTGTTGTTTGTCACTTCACAGTGATTCTTGTCACTCTAGTAAAGTTCTTAGTTACTGCTGAGTACTGTAAATAGCAGTAGCTTTGTAGTAAGTGAGGCCCAGTGTAGGATCAGGAGATAGCTCGAGTGTGTTGTGTTCTTCTGGAATCTGTCATACTCAGAAAGGTGAGTTGCAGTTTTGACTTGATTAGTTCAGTTCCTGAGCAAAGGAGTGGCAAAGCAGCTTATAGTTCACTGTGAAAATTGAAACCAAACTGTGTTAATAATCAGGAAAGGACATTCTCATTCTCGTAATGCGGACATCTGCTCTCCCACTGGAATGTTTACACATGATGTGATTCACAGGAATGAAAATCCAGATCAATTCTGTAGTTTAAGAAAACAATGTCTCCTTCTGGAAAGACCCCTCAGACAAGTAGTTGTGGGTAACGTTAGCATGAGACTTTTACAGAAGAATTATCCAGTGGCTCGTTAGATGCTGAAAACGTGGTGTAGCCTACAGGTGAATGTTACCAGCACTGCTATCCTGGTGAGTATCGCTTTAGAACTGTCTGCATACATCTGAAATATAATTAATTCGCTGGTGTTATGATTTTTGGAAAGTCAGAAGTTCAGTGCAGCTTTTCTGAACTCTGATCTAGATTTAATCAAAGCCAGCCTTTTCTGGTTTTGAATGTTTTACTAAATAAGTTGTGGTGTAACTGCAGCTCCCTGGGATGTTTGGAATATGCACGCTGTGAACAATGAATCCATGAGGTGTTCTGTAAATTGTCCTCATAGGGTGCTAAACTCAGTGGCCTGTGTGGCTGTGGCGTTGGTACTTTGTACTAGGGCAGGTCACATGCCCTCAGCTGCATTTTCAAAAGAAAACCATGACAATATGAAAACTTCTGAAATAGGCATCAAAATGCTTATGGATGATGCTGTGCCTGCAAAGCAGACATGTTACTTGAGAAGAAAATGGCGAAATTTTTAGATTTTTTGGTTCCTGTCCCCCTGGTTGCCTGTAGAAGTAGGAGAGCAAGGCGACAAACTGGCTGCACACATTGTTCCCTGTTCTGAGGACACAGAGAACTGAACCCTAAAGTTGTGGGGTGTTATATTCTGGTCAGATGCTTGCTGTTCATAATTGCATTCATGAACAGGTTTTAGATGAAGTAGTCTGATAGACTCACCTGTTCAGTCATCACAGCTGCAGAGCAGCCTGCAGGGAAGGAGGCAGTGGAGCGCATGGTGTTGGGCTGCCGCACGCTGCAGCTCCTGCAGTGCTGCCCTGGAGCTCTGTGCTGCTGCTGTGGAGCTGTGCTGGCCTGATGGTGGCAGCCCCAGAGCTGGAAACGTGATGCAGGCGGAGCAGCCAGTCCTGCCGGCGGGGCTGTGTAAGGGACCTGTTGGACAGAGGTAGTTTGGCACCGAGGAGTGAGTGCACTTGTGTTTAAACTCAGCTTTGTAGGTGCAAGCTGAAACAGATGCGTGCACGTATGAACTTACACGGCTTCAGGTTAATTAAATTTTGTGCAGCTTTAATTTTAAGCAAGTGCAGCTTACAGTTTTACACAAGCATTTGAGTCTGTAAGTAAACTAAAGTTTACCTGGTTTGTAGGCTAGGGAAACTCAAATGTTTCAAAATAAATCCTTAAGAACTGGTGTAGCACGTGTTTGTAACTCTTCTGAAAATCCTAATTTAGGGTTTAAAACCATTTTAAAAGCTGCCACGTAGATTATTTTTTCTGCCCCCAGAAGGAGAGGATGGAAAGCTGATGCATTACACTGCTTTAGCATTCTGTGAACTGACCTTTGAGATAGGCAAGAGTCTTCTGGCTACTTGCAGCTCTTTATTTGCAGAGACCAGACAGCTTCTGTGCCTAGAGTGGGTTGAAGCTGATAAGCAGAGGTGAGCGAGAAGTGCCTCAGTGCAGGTGCAAGGCTGAAGGATGGATGCCTGAAAGAACCTGTGGGAACTGAACAAGGGGGAGTCCTCTGAGATGGGAGGTTGTATGGTCACCCTCAGGCAGCAGTGCCATGTGCATCCTGCATGTGTTCAGCTTTAAATTTTCACCTGATGGTAAAGTCAAGGACAGGAGAGGGTTCTGGGATGTGCCAGTGAGCAACATGGCACAAGCTGGAGAGAAGTTGCCTTTCCTATGACAGTGAAGCCATGCCTATGTAGCAGGAAAGAAGTGAGTGACCCTTTTAGTAGGCAGATGCTTGGAGAGTGCATGTAGATATTCAGGGCATTACTCAGCACAGGGAAACCTAAGAGGTTGCAAGATTTGCATTCCGTGGGAGTCAGCAGTTGAGTACAGGTACCTCAAGTGGAAAAAAGGGTGCAGAGGAGCTATCTGGTGAGCAGCCATGAGAGAAGAGGGAGCAAGGAGAAGGTGGAATGCGTGTATCCAGCAATTAGGGTGGAAGCAGGGGTAATAGGATGTTGCAAGCAGCATTGAGAGGAGAGGGCTAGAGAAAAGCTGGATTTGTTTGCAAAAAGACAGGCTGATGCTTATGGGGGAACTGTTTAATGTGGAGGGGAGAGAAGGATATCTGGCATGCAGAAGGGACAAAGCGTGTGCCAGGGAAACCCTGCAGGTTAAGCTGGGCCTCCTCAGTGCAGTGTCTGTGAAGGGCCTAGGGCAGCTCCTGGATTGCTTCTCTGTTTCCCAGCGTGTGCCAGGCCCAGGGAGCATTGAGATGGCAGTGTGTTGGGAAGGCTGGGGCTCGTTTCCAGGCTGGCAATGGGACACCTGCAGCTGTTGACCCTGCATGTTTTGGGGAGGGGTGGCTGTGTGTGGTGTCTGGGTGCTGGTTTGTTGTGACTTGAGCCACATGTGGGGCTCTGCAGGGCCGGGGTCTCATCTGCTCCCTCAGGATAAAGCCACAAAAGAGCTTGGACAGGACTGGGTTGTGGCACTGCAAACCAGATGACAGCCTGTGGGTATCAAATGGATAGGGAAATAAAGAAGTACAACCAGTAGCAGCAAATCTCTCTGTTAATAGAACATAACTAGGATAGCTGTGGTTCTTGAAAATGTTGAAGGAAATAATGCGAAATAAAGAAGACGGAAGAAACACGTTTATCAGCAGGCTTAAATCTGCCATCCAGGCACCTGTGCCAGCATTGGGAAACACGTGTGGTAGGAAAGCCTTGCTGCAGAGCTGCTGATATTGGGAGCTGTTCTCTTGGATTCAGCTGAGCTCTGAGCTATGTGCAGTAAACACAGCCCTATGCAGACGTGTACATTTCTAGGTGTGTGTTACATATAAGCAGAGTGTAGAGCTGTTCCTATTTTCTCACATGAATGTTGTTTTGCTTTGCCATCAGCTGTCTGTAGCCACCATTTCCCAAGGGAAAGGCAGCCGAGGGCTGTGACCTGTGGCAGGCTGTGATACACGGCAGGGTGCTGCCTTCCTCCTCAGCTTGTTGGCTCTGCAGGCGTGGTAGAGAAACAATTTTGTGCACGTTTTATAGATCCACTTAACTTCCTGTTTGGGATTTAAATGCTGCTGAGGAGGGTCACCCCCTTAGTTTCACTAGGCGTCCTTTCTTGGAGCCATGTGGGACCAAGGCTGGAGAAAAATCCCAGTGTGTCATAGTTGGCTTCACAGTGCCTCCAGTTGAGACCCCTAAGTAATAATGTTGTGATGGGGCTTCTGATGACCTCAGCCGAAAATAGCACAGCAGATCTCTTAGCTATCTGTAGACTGGATTCTGAAGCAACCAAAGGTTGATTGTTTCTCCATAATTAGTTGTAAATCCAGCTGTTTTCATTGTGGAATACATGAGTTGTTGCAGTGGATGATTTGCTGCTTAGCCACAAACCTGCATGTCTGGTGACTGTTTCTGTCTTTCTGCTTTCAGTGGGACATTCCTAAGATGAAATTTCTACTGAAACAATCTTTTTTAATGATGCTTTTTTGAGATTGTCGATTGTTAGTAGTAAATACAGGATGTGGCTCCTCTGAAGTCTTATTATCTTCCCACATCCTGTACAGAGGGCACTGCATCCATGGAACAGAATCTCCTGCCTGAATTTAACAATATGCACTGATTTTAATTCAGAGCAGTGCTGAAAGAACCAGGGTGAGAGCTGTGTAAAAGCATTTTCTTTGTCTCTTCTCAGAGTTCATTATAGGAACTTGTGGCAATATACTGAATTTAAATAAATGTAAAAAAACCCCCCAACCCCAGGAACTTAAATGACTGTCTTGTTGGAATAGAGCACCTGGCAGTGTGTGGTTGTTGCAAGTTCTTCCCAGTTATTTTAAGAATAGTGGAACAAGCCTTTAGCTTTGAATACAACTAGATTTCTTCAGAGAGCTGAAAGAGATGTTTATAGACCTACATTTCAGATGTAGGTATTCTGATGTCTGCCAGCTAATTATTTCTTGGCAGTTCATTACAATGGGCTACATTTGAGACTTGGACATTTCATTAGCAGCTTTATCTTCCTTCTTTGTTCAGCTGTTTGTATAGTTGGCATTATTTATATCCATAAAATGATCATAGTGTCAGAAATGGTGAAGGGATTAAATTTTTATCCTCTATGAACTATTTTAATTGCATTTATTTTAGTAACAAGTGTTGAAGTCACACATTTGACACATTTTAACCTGCATTTACTTAAAGGCATGCTGAACCACTACATTTTTCAGCACTGTGATGTAGCATTGCTCCTTATGTCTGATGGAAAACTGGTTTGGGTTATTCTCTCTGGTGAGTGGAAGGAGGCGGATTAAGTTACAGGGAGGATGAAGTAGTTGCAGTGTTTGCCTCCTGATTTTGCTGAGAAGGTTGGTTTGCCTGGGACTGAGGAGGAGCCTGCCTTCAGACTGAAAGAGACAATATTTACTGGTTGGAGAATACTCGCTTTGTTTACTTTTCAAGGCATGAGAGTTGGACACTTTTCTACATTTCCAGCGGACACTGCTCTATTTTTATACTTTGGGGAAATAGCAATACTTCATGGTTTAGGATGCAATTGTGGTCCCTGTGGCTTTTATATGGAATAAAAATATATCTGCATTTGAATCCTGAAAGACCTGATTTGTCTTGTGTTATGTTTTGCCGCTGTTTGCCTGTGTTTGTGCTAGGCTCAAGTGCCTGGTGTCTGGGGCATGACACTGGATTCTCCCGGGGGAGGGAGCAGTGCAGGCAGGGACAGAGCCCCTAGGTGGCATCAGAAGCCACCTGATTTTTGGCTGCTGCACACCCGAGGGCGAGAGGTGAGGATGGGAGGGAGTTCCTGGCCCTGGGGTGCAGGGCCTTGCCCGCCTGGGGTGTGCTTTCCTTTCTTGGCGCCCTGTCCTAGAGCTCTTAGACCATTAGTTGAGCAGTATGGATAGGCATCATTTTGCTAATTCAAACAAGTTTCAACCTTGTGCAGCTCTGCTTTCTAAATATTTAATTGAAATGCTTTTACAGCCATTTTACTTCTTTATCACTGTGAGCCAAGCCAGACAATGTAACATGGCATATGTTAAGATGTTAATTGAGTAGCAGCACACATAGGCGGCTGTTTCATAATTTTCTCCTTAGATGATCCTTGGCTCCAGTTTAACATTTCTTTGTGCTTCTGAGTGGAAGGTTATATAAAGATATATTTAGAGCTGTTAGTCTAAGAAAGAGAAGCATTAATTCAGTAAGATTAAGAATTAAGGGCTGATTGCTGCAGGCACTGCTGGGACACAGTGCTTGTCGTGGTAAGGATGTGATAATAGTACCTTTCTGATAGTACCACTTACTGTAATGGGGTTGGTAATCCTTTTATTGAGTGGTTCCTCACAGCATGCAGAGTAAATAGAGATTTTTTTATTTTTTTTTAAATGTCACCTCATGTCGTCAGAGTTGTGGAATTCAAATTGAATCTTTCCAAAAGGGTATGTGGTCAGTTTAATAATGACCCTCCCTATTTTAACATGGCTTTTAGAAAGATGACTTTGCCAAAAGTGTCATTGTTGGTACTTTCTAGTGGAGTCTGACTTGTTTTCCTTGGGAGCTGAAGGGGGTTTTTGCAAGAGGCAAAGGCGGGGGGAGCAGGACACTGCACAGGAGAAAAGAGTTCCTGGGTACTGACAACACCCAAATGCCTCCTGTGCCTGGGAGACACATGCCTGGCAGTGCTGCTCCCGTGCTGCTGCTCCCAACAGGAGCAGCCCTTCCAGACTGCCCCTAGGCCCTGGTGCTAAGCAGTTTGACAAACAGCCGTGGGGATGGTATGTGGGCACAGCTGATGCAGTGGGAAATGGAGGATTTCAGATTGCAGTAATTTTTGAAAGGCCATGTGGCCAAGACACTGTTTCTTTGGCAGACAGCTCTAGCTGCTGTCTTGGGTATCCTCCTCATGTGGAGGGCTTGTTTTCAGGTGTGAGTAAAATGCCAGGGTGGCAGTGTCACCGTGCACTGTCAGGGTTGTGTGCCCTGCACTTGAGCCACGCAGAGCTTTCCTGTGGCCCGAACAGTCCCTGGTGGGCTTTCAGTTTTGGTTTGGTTTTTTTCCATTTTTCCAAAGAAAGTTTATTTTACAACTTTGTAAACATTTTCTCAGGTGGCTGAGAGGGTGGGTTACTGTCTGAGGTGAATAACTAGGTAACTGTGCCCATGGTAAGTAACTGCACACTGCCGTTTTCCATTTTAGTTGCAACTTTTTGCTCTAAGTCCTGCATGTTGGGTAATTATGTAACTTAACACACCAGTACTGGAAACTGGGAACCTGCAGAGGGGAACCCTTGCTGTCTGGTCAGGAGTTAAGCCCTGCCTTCCTGATGTATGGCTCAGCTATGAGCAGTGATGGAAAGTAGTTTCTTTTCATTGATTGCATTATGGTTTGGCAGAAATAATGTTTTCTCTAGGCTGTCCAGTAAGTGCCAAACACACGAAACACAGCTATACAGAGGCTGTTCTCAGGAGGATATTTCTGTTGGTGCAAATATTTGCAATCTTGGGTTCGATGGGATACAGAGTATCTGTGGCAATTTCACTGAATGCACCAAACTTTTGATGAAAAAATCCCTCTGGCTTCCCACATGTGACCACCTACTCAAACCATTACTAAATTTTCCACAACAAATTGTAGTTGCAACTTTGTCTGCTGAGTTTGGTTGGACTGGGTCTGTTGTTGACATCCTCCTCCATTTGAGGACTAGTCTGCTGCCAGTGCCTGGATGATGAGAGCCACGTCCTGTGTGAATGTTGGGGCTGGGAGGTCTCCCCTGACTGAGCAGAACAGCGATGGCCTGGAAGTGCTGCTGTCCCACATCTGCCAGGGACTCAGCGCTGGAACTCCTTTGGCAGCATCCTGCTCTGGCCATGTGTCCCAGGAGAGGGGCAGGGTGTGTTTTCACAGGGGTGTTCAGTGTGCTCCCACAGTGTTGGTCACGCTGCTGCCTTTATAGGGGCTGAATGCTCTCAGCTGCAAAGCTGCTAAGGGTTAGTTTCAGTGCTGTGCAGGCCTTGGGAAGGCTCAGGGTTAACCAGGCAGTAGCTGATTAATGGAAGGGCTTTCTTTTATTTCTCCCAACCACCTCCATTTTTCTGGTCTCACAGACATAAGTCTTCTCTTATCCCTTGTGGTTATATGGCTTCTCCTGTTTGCAGCATTAAAGAGGTACTCGTGCTCAGAGCAACTGAATGCTGCCACTTCTGGTAATACAATAGTCCCATATTGCTGAATGCAATTCAGCTGCCTCTTTCTGAAAGTAAAGTATTGCTTAATTAGAGGAAGGTTGGCAGCATCTGGTTTTATGCCACTTAGAAAAAAAAATTGCATCTCCTTGCCTTATTCTTCTGCTTTTTTTCCCCTCTCTCTTCCTCAGTGCTAAGTAAACTCAGCTGCTCACCTGAGAAGACAACACACTCCTTATTCTACCCATGCCAAGTTAGGGCTGTTCTGAGCAGAAATACATAAATAGGTCAGAAAAACAGAAATGCATACTTTGGCAGAAGATAGAAGAGCAGTTTGAGGAAATACTTTCATCTGATTTCTCCCCATCTCATTCTCCCAAAGATAATTTCAGGGGTTTGTCTTCAGCTGTTAGAAGTTTCAATCACTACAGCCTTTGAAAGTTACCTTCAAGAATCCTTCAAAGGTCTTTTGACTTTGGCCCTCAAAGTCAAAAGCTGGGGCTGTTAAGTGGGCTGGAAGCTTTCCTGTAAGGCTCTTTGCTGCTTACCCAAAGCAGCCAACACATATTCCCTGGAAAGTTGTAGGGTCTGGAGTTCTCCATGAAACACAGCAGCTTTTGCAGGGAGCTGCCCTGTGCTGCTTCTCCAAGCACAGCCTAAGAAACCTCCTTTTCTCTGCTGTTTTACTAGTTAGTAGAGGCTAGGTGAATGTTTTTGAGTGGCTGGTGGGTAGGTGACCAGAGATGACCAGATGGGTCTGCTTTGGTGGTGTTGAGAGCAAAGTTGATGTTTCTGAGCAGCAGTGCTGTAGGCAGTACAGCAGGGTGTCCCTTGAGTCGCTCTGCGTGCCTTAACTTTGAAACAGTGAACAGGATGGTACCCACTGAATAAATGTCTCCCCGTTTGCTGTGATAGTGTCTCTAATTTTTGATTGGAGAGGAGCACATACAAAGTTTTGATATAAAATTTTATGCTCCACGGTTCTTGTGTTGGGTCATAGGGCAGATTGGTAAATCCAAGGACGCTGTAAAAGCAGCCACGTTTGTTGTTGTTCACAAGAGACAGTTACCCCCAGAACCACAGATCTTATCCTGGATAAAACTTCATGAAGTAGTATGAATTATTTTTTGGATCAAGTAAGTGAACTAGTTTAACTTGAGGGAGACTGTCATCATGAAGAGCTACAAAAGAGAGAGTAACACCATTTGTGCTTCCAGATGGGGTGAGTCACAGTGAGCCCCCAGAAGCAGCTCCAGGAGGAGCAATGCTGGCTGTGGGCTTTAGGTGCAGTTTCTGAGTTTCCAATGGGCTAAGGTTCCAAGTAGATTCAAATGGTTATTTTCATTAGAAAGAACATAATTCCTGCTGCTCTCCTGCAGCTACTCCTCGGCTTGCAGCAAAACATGTGGGTAATGGCCTCCAGATGTTAGAAATGGCTGTGTAGGGCCTGATTCAGCCTGGTTGTTGGGGTTGCTGGTTGCAGGACACTGTAATTGCAGTCACTGTAATTGCAGTAGTAGTTAGGTAAGGGATGCATTTGACAGAGACAGAAGCAGACTGACTTGTAAGTGAAACTTCAGCTTTTAAAGCAGGTATGTCTTGCTAGAGAAGAAGTGAGGCAAAATAAACAAAGGTGGCAGGTGTAGCTGGGATGTCTGTCCCTTTGCCACCTTTGTTACTTGTCCTTTTATCTCCTGATGGGATGGGGATGTGTGCTGCAGTGTCACCAAATGGAGTGTTTCTGTGCAGTGCTCAGGACCATGAGACCATGAGGTCACTCCCAGTGCTGTCCCAGTCAAAGGGCTCATTCCCCAGGGTTGCCGCTGCTTGACTTTGATGTGGGTTGCCTCCACTGGAAGGGAAATAAGCATTTTTGTTGTTAGGCACAAGCTTTATAAAATGAAGCAACATTAACTTGTGCTCTGGTTAGGAACAAAGAAACCTCAGTTTACTACTAACAAAATTTAATGTCCTCCCTGTATACGCAAGAGCATGGAGCAGGAGATGGAAAAATTGTTTCTTAAATAGAGATCACACTTATCCCTGCTGAAGCAGTGAGACCTTTGCCTTTTAAAATGTCACAACATCTGCTTGCAGATTGGAGGACGTGAACTTGACTGTCCTTTTTGTACCAGCAGTTGACGAAAAGGAATTGTAGTGAAGCTGTATTTACTGGCTCTATTACTGCTCCTCTGCTGCAGCTTCTCAACACTGTTGATCAGTGCTGTAGGAGCAGAGGTCACAACTGGAAGAGCGTGAACTAAATTTCAGAGTTCACATTTCCTGACTCAGACTGATATTTGGAGATAAAAGGACAGCTCTAGGGATCTCCTGCCCAGCTGCCTCCTGGCAACTTGCCTCTTTCTCTTTGCAAGAAGACGATGTTAATGCAGATGGGCATGCTGATGCTCAGGTTGGCAGAAGGGAAGCTGTGCTGGCTGGAGTGTGCACTCCTGAAAAGCCCAGTGCATGGTGTTGTCTGCAAGTCTTTAGAGTCTGTATTTGGGCTAAGTTTGCCATGTCTGTACCCTGCAGCCTCTTGCCCTTTATGCACCCTTTCTGCATAAGCTGTCATGTGAAGCCATAGCAGAGGTTTGGGTACAAGAATGGGTACATTTGCCTGATTCCTGTTGCCTGCTGCTTTGTAGGAGAGGCTGTTGGTCTGTAGCAGCACGGAGACTGTGACACATTGCTCGGGGTTGGAGGCAGTGGGTAGGTGGAGTCCAGCGTGGAGAAGTGCTGCTGGAGCAGCTGTGTCCCCATCAATTTGCTCAGCTTTGGGTCAGATGCATTGGCAACATGCAGCAGCAGCAGGTTTCCATGCTTTCTGCTAAGATGATGGTTTTTGATGAGTGAGATGACATTTAGGTTTCCTTCTTCTGTTGCTGCAGTTTATGTGAGCATCTTTCCCAAGGCAAGGCAAAGCTTCCATTTTACTGTCCTTAGTGCTCCCTGTTCTAAAAAATCCCCAGCAGCTCTGCTTTACTCTCTCCTTGGTGTTCTGTCTGCCCACCTGATGGCTTCTCCTACACAAAGTCAGCTGAAGTGCATGACTGCTGAGGGATCTCCTTCAGTGAACTTGTCAACCATTCTTACCTGTTGAAATCTTTTATTGTATTCTGTCACTATGACCCGAGCAGTTCTTGTATGGGAAGGGGCATCAGTTTTAGCAGCCTCTACAAAACAGATTTTAGACTTGTTTCAAAGTGGAAGTGGTGTAACAAGCAGGGCAACCAACCTCCTGCCTCTGGGCATCTGATGGAACAGTAGATGATGGTTCTTTTCACCACCAGACAGCAGAGCTGGGGGTTTTTTTTTGCTTGTTTCTTATTTATAGTTTTAGTAGATCCATCAGCTGCATGATTTGGTCTAGCTTTGTATGTGATAGCATCCATACAAAAGTAAATTAACTTCCATGAGATGTTTTGTTGTGTGAGGAGATTGAATTATGTTGTATTTCACTAGGAAAATAATTGCTCTCTGAACTCAAATGATTGATGCTTATTTAGTAGGTGTTCAGACTGGGGTTTTCTGTATGGGAAACCTGCTCCTCTTCAGAGCAGTGATAAAATGCCTTCAGCTAATGCTGTCAGGTGAAGAATGTGAAGTACAGCACCCTTAAGAAACGCAAAAGCTGCTCATGGGTGTGTTATAGGAAGTATAATAAGTTCCATACTGTTTGCCTGCCTTGGCACATGCACTGAGGTCGTTCCTTGCATATTTCAATGGAGTCTCCACCCAGTGTCGTCTTAATAAGCCAGCTGGGAGGTATAGAGAGAGTAACTTGGAAAACTCCAGAGTTGCCAGTGGAATAACAGCTGTGTGCCTTGTAGCAGCTCTTCAGAAACTTAGAAATACATGCCTTGAAGTGGTGGGATTTACTGAAGCATGGGGAGAGGGGGATGTTAATTGTGTTTACAGATAAACAAGTCACATGCATTTGAATTGTGTAAGAGCTACAATAAAAGTAGTGACATCCATCCTGGATGCATTGCAGCTTGGGATAATAGCTTGGGATTAATAGTTGCAATGGTATTTCATTTAAAAAATACACTTCTTATGTAAAAGAACAGAGCAGCAAGAATTCTAACAAGCAGTTAAGTTGGGGTGACTTTCTACAGAAAAATAGCTGACTATTATTCTGTAGACTAGCAGGGTATTTCAGAGCACGATATGAAGCCTGTAGTACAGTGATAGAAATTCTAATATGTAATGTTTTTGTCATTGATTTGAAACTAATTCAGTATTTCTCTTCTCTCTTCCCTCACATCTAGCAAAACTGTACAATCTAAAGTGGACTGCATTTTGGTAAGTACAACTCCAGAATGCTTTTCAATATTTAATGAGCTGCAAGACCAAAATAGATGGCTCTGGAGACTGACAGCTATTATGGAGCCTTTCCTTAGTAATACTTCAAAATACTACCACTAAATGTGATCAAAATTAGTTACCATCTCAGGTACCTTCCCAGAAATGTGCAACACTACAGGTTCTGTTAGCTCTGTTGTGCTGCTTAGGGCAGAGAGATCGTTTTTTGAAGCAGGAAAGGCCCTTGAATTGCAAAAACATCATCTTCATTTGTGCTGTGTAAAATAACAGGACCCAGGCAGTGATAAGAGATCATTTTTGGGAAGCACTAGTTCAGAAAGAGGCTTTATTTGTTTTTAGTGCTGAGCGTGTTGTGAGTTTTTTTAAATCAGAGTCTTGAGTTCATAAATCTTAGGACTGGAAGGGATTGCTTGTCCCGACTTTTTACCTTCAGCACTTCATCCAGAAGTACCAGTGGATAAGATAAAAAAGTGTCATAGACACCATCTGGATTCTACCAAATAGTATGGCTGAGCTAAAAAAGAATACTCCTCAAAGTCATATTATCAAAGTCTAATTATATTATCAAAGTCTAATTCAGGTGGTACTGAATTGTCTTGCCTTAAAATCTCTGAATTTATTGTTGTATAAGATTTAAAGCTGTATTGTGTTGCAAACAAACTTTGGACCCCATTTAACCTCTGTTTAAAAGTTCTTGGATGCACCCAATGGGAATAAGGATGCAGAATGCAACTTTTGTCCCCTTTATTCCTTGTTGACATTTGTGAACACCAAGCAGGTGCCTTAAGATCTTGACTATATTGTATGTGAGTCTTCAGTGGCAAAAGGACAGATTGAAAACCGTATTTGTAAAACTCTCTTAACACCAGGTATTTCTGTAGGAAAAAAAAAAAAAAAGAGAGTTGGGGTAGGTGTTTCTAAGTAACATTGGAGAGGGAGTAAATAAGTAGGAGGTTAACCAGTCTTCTATTTTTGGCAATCTGTTTTAAGAAAATGGAATTACACTAGGACTATTTTTGCATTAAATTCTGTAGATTTATGGACTTTGTGTAGTGAGGCAGGGATTATCAGTTTGTACAAGGGCATTGGGTAGGTCTCATCCATTGGATTGACAGAGAAGTCTTGGACACAAAGCAGTCTCCATGGCTTGACTTGGAACAGAGCAGCAGTGTCCTGATGGTCTAATTTTCTGTTCCAGATGCCTCCTTGTCTGTCCTGCTGATGAGTTCAGAGGAGTCGTGTCAACAGTGGAAAAGCCACTCTAGGTTAGCAAAGGTAGATCTAATGCTGTTCAGGTAGTTTATAAAAGAAAAATCCAAGATCAGAATAGTTTGAGGAAATCAAAATTTAGCTGAATTCTGGCAAAATGGTTTTTGTGGTTTAGGTGTTTTGGAAAGCTGTGAGCTGCAAGACAGAATCTAAAAGCATGTTGAACTGAAAGGCTGTGGCTGTGTAGCTCTGAATCCCTCCTTTGGTAGCACCAGCCACAGCCCCCATGTGCAGAGCCACACACAAATGTTCATAGGCTGCCAAGTTCAATACAGCTCAGCAAGGAGAGAACTAGGAAGAAACAGAGGTGATGGCAGTAGTCTGTTGTGGAGGTCTCTCATAGCAGAGGGCTGTGGACAGCAGCCAGTGTAAGGGCATTGATACTGCAGCTGCTCATACAAGAGTCCAGAGTTACCTGCCTTCAGCTTGTTACACTGCACCACTCGCATTCCGACATAGTGTCAGTTTCTGGGAGATCATAGGAAAATCATTGTATACTGTGCAATCCAAAAAAGATAATTAGCAAGAGTTGTGGTGTAAACAGTCATTAAAAATTCATTATAACATCTTTTTAACTGTAGTAAACATGTCTAGCAGTAGATTCTCTTATGACTTCACTTTTTATATTTGTAGCCACATACTAAGTGAACTTTTGAACCCGATTTTTTGAATGGTTTGCTCCATATAATCACTCAGCAAGAAGGCTAAGGTTTCTTTCCTTAGGCCTCTGAAAAGAGGTCAGCGCTGGTGAGAGAGTGTTGATCAATGGCCATGGAAACCAGAGGTGGTGGTGGTGCTGTGGGGCGTGCCGAGGCGGCGTCTGTCGGTGCCGCTGCTCTGTTGGGCCCTACAGAGACAGGCAGGAGCTCCGGGAAGCCTTGGCAGCTGTGCTTGGGCGCTGTCAGAACAAAGCTGCCATGTGTTTTTGGGGCTTGTTTGGAGTATTTAGCACCTGAAATATGTTCCTGCTTCTGCTCAGATAAAGCATATCAAATGTATTTATTAGCTGCTTTCTAGAGTAAAAGGGTGGTTTTAGTATTAGTTATTTTCTGTCTTGGTGATATTTCCAACAAACTGTCTGACCTAGAGTCACTTATTTAACCTTTGCTTTTTGTTTCTCTATTCATAGAGTGGGGAGATGATTGCTTGACTAGTTTGCTATTCTTAGTTCTGGTTGTTAAATAATAGATGTTTGTTCTGCTGAAGTATGACAAATTTTAGGGCCTTTCTGCCAGTAGGTGCAGGTTACATTGCCATTGGCACAGCCTTTTTCACTTTGATTAGAGTATAGCTGTCTATAAATACTCAAAATGTGGAGAGAAATATTAAGAGCAGTTCATGCTCTCTGAAACAGTAGTCTTGCATAAAGCTTGCAAAGTGCCCCTGGCCTTCAGCTCCCCTTATCCAAATCCAAGGACAGAAATAACCTGTGATTCTGCTTTCATTATGGAAATTTGAAATACTTCAAATTTGAATGACATTTGCACTGTGTACATTACAGAAGTAGCAGCTCTTCTGATTGTTCCTTAGTATATTCTTCGTCTGTCTTATTTTAAGTTTGGCCTGACCAGGTAAACAATCCAGAAAAAAGCATATTGTTTTTTTTCGTGGAGTTTTCCTATGGTAATTCCTTTTGACAACTTTGAAATGAAGTTTGACTAATGTTTGTGACCTGGCAGTAGATCAGCAGTCAGAGAAAACCAGAAGGAGAGAACCAATCCACTGGGGTCAGGAAACCTAAAAGATATTCTTTGATTTTTGAGGGACTGGTGTTCAAATCTCTAGGTTCTCTGGTTCAAGCAGAAACATGAATAAACTCTGTTTCCTATAGCACAGATTAAGTCTTTAACCTCATTCTATGCTGAATAGATAGTTGGCTCTTTGTGTTGCAGAAACTTGCAGTGGCAAGTTAGTGTCTCTCAGAATGAAAATAGATATCAAAACCTGCTATTTTCATTTAAAAAACCCCTACCCCACATCATTTTGGTCATCCTGGTTTATTTCACAGGTGTTTATTTTGCTCAATCAAAATGCCTGTTAGAATAAAAAAGAAAGTTGCATCTGTTTCAATGAAAATCTTGTTCTGTGTCTATCTTAGGCAGCAAAAGGACAGATTAATTTGGAGCAGATCTGTGTGGCCACTGATCTTTGGTTTGTTTGCTACTTATTTTGTGCATTTCTGTAGTTACCTGTCTGTATTTGGTAACCGTCAAAACAGAAATAGAAGAGATTTTGTTTCCTTTATGTGTTACTGAAAGTCTTTGCTTAGCTGTGACTTGAGGTTTTTAATTCTTTGTCCTTAGTTTTTCTGTCTCAGAAGATAAGATCACAGAGGTATTTTGAGTGCTTGATAGATTTTTGGGCTAAACTGAAGCCAAGTTGTAAAAATTAGTATGAGCACTGCCTGCTCCCCATCTTCATTGAATCTTCCTTTGTTTTATATGGTTTAAGTTGCAGAAGATAAAGGTAATGTGTGAAGAACGAGAGTACCAGAGGTGATGCTTTGTGCTGGCTTTACACCTCAGTCCTGCAAGCAGCTTAGCATGCTTGTGCATTTTTCTAATGCAAGTTCAAGAAATACGATTTATAAATAGCCTTTGGAGAATTGTACCATCTTCATCTGATGAGACAGAACCAAGGTCAGGATACTTCAAGCAAGATTTTTACTTCGATCCTTCTAAGTAGCAGAAAGGGATTCCCCAGACATTGCACAGACTCTGTGGTTTTTAGAACAGTAGCATAAGCTTTAACAGGCTGCACAAAGGGGAGTTTGTCCAAGGTGGTGCCAGCATCACATTCTTCTTTCGATACCATGACTCTCTTCCACTCTAATGACCTATTTTTTCCACACTATTGACCTATTTGGGGATTGGGGTGGGAATTTATAGAATATTTTGCATTCTTGTTTCTTTTTATTTATTTCCATATGCATCCAACTTAGCACGAAGAAAAACTCAGAATGAATGAACCTTTTTCTTCTTGGTCACTTAGTAGACCAGCTGAAGTACTCCTCCAATTTCCCAAATTCTGTGATTCTGATTGAATTAAAAAAATTGTAAAGTTTTGATGCTTTGAACAATTGCAGTAACAGCAACTGCAGTTATTACTGGATTCACCAGATCTTTAGCATTGAGAACTGGTGGATGTCAGCTGAGATTGGAGAAGGGACTGTAACCAAGTTCTGAGGGTTTCAAAAATGTGTAGAGAAAACAGCCTAAACAAAATGTTTAATAAATTTTAACTAAACAAAATGCAACCTTTCCCCAGTCTACTTGCACTAATAGTCACACACCATCTCCTTGCTGCCACTTCTTCAGTTTTAAGATGATTTTCTCTAAATAGATTCAGTCTCATCTAATAAGCTTAGGTTTATCTAATTATCACACAGGTAGGATTACCTCTGTGAACTGCCTGTGACTTCTTTTAACTCTCTCATTCTGAGGAGGTCGTGCCTTCCCAGGGCTTCCCTGCTGCTGTTGCTGGAAGCTGAAGGAGTTGTGCAGAAAGTGCTGCCTAGGGCCAGGCATGGAGAGGAGTGAGGCTTGAGTGCAAACAGTGAGATAACATCACTGTGCAGCTGCCTCTGCCAAGGATGTGAGGAGGCCATCATGCTCGGCCACCTCAGATGTAGGGGTGCAGTTTTGCTCATGGGAGAGTTGCTGGCTCACTCACATCCTTTGGAAAAGGTTCTGCTAACACAATCCCAGTCACATTTTTTTCCTTTGTTGTTGGGGTTTTTTGTTGTTTTGTTTAATAGGGGGGGTTGACAGGTGGGACCTATGTAGCAGAGTGGCTCAGACAGGGCCCTTCCACACAGCCCCTTCCTCCTACCATGACCCAGAAATGGCTTCAGCTGGAGTGGGCACTGAGACTACTGCAGTGTATTTTGATAAAAGGTTTACTATTTCTTCTAAAACCTTGCCTTCTGTGTAGCATTTGGGCACATTAGATTTGGAAGGGAGATTTGTCTTCCACTTCAGTGTCAGACTCATGGGGAGAGGAGGGGGGGATTAATTTTGCCTGGGATGCTTTTGTCTCATGGATTAGTGCTTACCCTGCAAGGTAATCCTGCCTAGACAGTGCCCTTTGGTGTGCTGCTTGGGCTTTTGCCATTTAAAACAAAAAGAGCTAACGTCTTGGACAAGAGGATGTCTAATAATGAAGTACAAATTTTCTTGTTAAATTCTTGTCTTCTCAAAAAGGATAAATTTTCTGTTAATTCTTTCTTTGGAGAACATTGACTTTGCAATAATGAGCTTGCTAAAGGAAAACCCACCTATTTAAATGCTGTGATTCATACGGGAAAGGAAGAACAGAGAATTTGACAAAACACACCCGTTATTAAGAAATGCCTCTCTGGATACTTGGTGGTCTGAGCACCACTGCTGTGTAAGCTGCTGTAGAGCCACACAGAAATCAGTGTCAGCAAATTTCAGGGGTTTGTCAGAGGAAAAAAAACCCAACCAAATGTTGTGGTTTGCTGCAGCTTATAAAAGCAACACATCCAGTGTCTGTTACCTGTGTGCTGCTGGAAGTGCTTCTCTTGGCTCTGGGCAGGTCTGTCACGTTGCTGGTGGCCCTGTTGTGTGCAGCCCTTCTGCAGTGGGCTTTGCTGGCCGGGTGGCTCTCCCAGCACCCTTCCCTGGATGCTGTGTCCCACCAGTCCTTGTGCAGGGTCTGGGGTCAGGGAGAAGGAGGTGGAACCTCCTCTTTCAGGTGCTGCTGTCAGTTTTGTGCTGACAAGGGTGGTCTGGACATGACTGGGTCTGTAGGGAGCCCCAGTTTGAAGTGAGTTTAGGTTTTTGGTTTCCCCATTCCCCATTCTGCTCACTGCTGAAGTGAGCCAGTTCTCACTGCATGTTGATCCCTCCTCTTTTCTCTTCCTTCCGGAAAAAGTTACATTGACAGTAAGACACCAATAAAGACAAAGAGAATTAGCAGTAATCCAGAAGTAAAAACGATCAAGTGAGTCTCCAACTCTGTACTAAGGGTGCACCTCCTCAGGCAGTGCTTCTGTAGCATCTTCTGAAGGAAACCCTGTGTGCTTCCTGCTGCACGTCTTTCCTTGCATTGCTGCTGAGCAGGCCCTGAGCATGTTACCACAATTGAGTTTCCTTCTATTTCTAAGTCCGTGTAGCTTGTTTCAGGTGACCCAAAGCTGGTCTCTGTGTAGCAATCACTGGCTGCATACACCAGGTAAAACTCTCCCTCATGTCTGATCCTCAGCTGGTATCCTCTGGAGGAGGAGTCTGGTGTAACTGAGATGGATGTTAACTGAAGGGCTTGTGTACAGTAGCAGTTTCAATAACTGATTTCCAAAGGAAATTAACAAAAAAAATGTACATAGACAGGTTTTTTAATTACTTCATTAAAGTCTGTGCCACTTACCTATTAGTAAATGTAGTGGATTGCAGGATCAGGTCTGACATTCCATGCTGTTACAGCATAGCTGGTTGTGGTGCTGGATTCTCAGAGGTGCTTCATGTGTACCCTGACAAGACCAAGTTTTCATGTTACATGTCTGGTTACAGAAGTGATCCGTTAACATTTTCCCAGATTCTGCTTCTATTGCATGTGAATTTTGTAATTGTAACAAGAGTTTTCTGGTGGGTGATGATGTGCAAATAAAATAGGAAATCACATTTCTAGTCACATAGTGCTCACATAAGTAAATATATTCTTGTTTGAAATTATATTATTTAGGAATATACAGTCAGATGACAGTTTCTAGCTGTCAAACTCAACCATTCTTGTTTGCTTTTTTCCCCCCTGCCTCTCTCCACCTTTTTATTTTCTGAACGAAAACACCTTATCTAGCAAGAAGTTGAGAAGTTTACAGACCTAGAGAAACTCTACCTCTACCTTCAGCTGCCTTCGGGTCCCAACAATGGAGACAAAAGGTATGTGTGTGAGTGTAAAGGGGAGCAGCTAGTACTGAAAACTTGCTTTACTTCTTGTGGCACTTAACTGCCAAGGAATCATTCACATGATGTTGGTAGCAGAAGCAATCTTTTTACTTATTAAACGTTAAGTACTCTTGTTTTTCTGAAGATCAGCTGTTGGGGTTTTTTTTTAACTCTAGAATCTTGTATTGCATGAAAAGCTTGTGATTATAAATATCCTAAAATGAAAGAGTCATCAGAGAAAGTGTTTCACAGTCTGTGTAATTGTTCCTCCACTGTTTATGTATGAAGTCATAAAATAGCAACACCAATGTGATGGTGGGTTGAAGGAAAAATGGATGGTATTTCTGGTAACACTTGTTTCACTAAAGGAAGTTCTTGAAAACCAACCTGCAGATCAGTGGCACAAAATGAAGCTGTTCCTAATAGGATGGTTATAGGCAGGCAGGTGCCTATAGGAAGCACACGAGTCATCTCCTGGGAAACCTGGGTGTTCCCAAAGGACAGCTGGCAAACTAAGTGGGCAAAACCTTAGAGGTGGCTAGTAAGGAAAAATAAATTTGAGAGTCACCGTGTACTCGCAGCTGTGTATCAGTCAAGAACTGGAGTGTGGAGTCTCTTTGTTAAATTGTGGATGAAAGAAGGAGAAACTGCTGCCCATGGCTCAAGGAATAGGTAAATCCATGATGTGCAGGTTCTCTTTGTCTCTGGTGTCTTTCCACCTGTGTAGGCAGACAGTTACTAAGTCTTGTAAGTGGGGAGGAGCTGTAGAGCCATGTCTTCACCAGCGCTGCTCGTTCTCTCCGCAGCGATCAGATCTCCATGTCATCCAGCCGTGCCCAGCAGATGCACGCCTTCTCATGGATACGCAACACCCTGGAAGAGCACCCCGAGACATCCCTTCCCAAGCAGGAGGTTTATGATGAGTACAAGTGAGTGCCATTCCTACAGCTTTAGCCAGTGCAGTGTTCTGTGACACTGACTCTGCAGGTACCCCACTGGTGCGTGTGGACACGTGATGGACCAGGCTGCTGTACCTGAGAGTGCAGTAGCTACTCCGTGGCAAACTATATTCGTTACTACTGCCTCTGGAGATAAGACTGTGATGTTGAAATTGTGCATTACATGTACAAATGCTGAAGGAAAGGTACAAGTATTTCTTAACAAGCAAATATCGGTATTGGGAGAATGAATGAATATTGGGTTTGTTTTGTGCAGCGTGGTAGAGGTAAAAAGCATCAGTTACTGTCTTCCAATATGTGTTGCTCTGCTTGTTTACATATGTATATGACTGCCTTAACAAGGGCAAGGGCTTGAATTGTTCCCCATAGATGCAGCTGTTTTGCACATGCGATCTTGCCCATCGCACCTTTCTTTCCAGAATAATACATAAATATTGGACCTTCCTGCAGCAAACCTGATTTCTACAGAGGCACAATATATCTGAATATGTATGAGACCAGTAACCAAGGCCACTGTGAGTCTGTGTTGTCAAGTCTCAAAGCTACCGTGTAATGAGAAAGCGATTAGAAGCAAGGGAGAGGGAGCTGTCTGATGAAAGTTGGATTTGAATTCATTTGCAGAACATACCCCATAGGGGAGGGGGAAAGAAATAATCATCCTCGGCCCAGTTGCCTGAAGATGAATAACAGATTTATGATCTAGTATGAGTATTTCCATAATCTGAACGATTACAGTAATTTGTAGGGAGCGGAATGCCTTCACCTAAGTGCCTACAGGATTCACCCCATAGTAATTGTTATTGCAGGGTTACTTTCTACAAATACCTCCTTTTAATTAACTCTCTCTGCCGAAGTGTTTTACTCTGATTGAGCTGAAGCATGATGGCATTGGCTTGCCTGGGGTTGATAAACATGCACACACCTATTTGTGATCTCGTGCAGAGGCAGGAGCGGTGACGCAGCCTGGCAGCGCAGCCAATGGCACAGGCGTGCCGGGGCGGCCAATCCCCGCGCAGCAGCCGCTCGCGCAGACACAGCAACAGCGGCAGCTGCTGTGCGGGAGAGAGATGGGAGCGTTATTCTTAAATATATTTCTTATTAAATAATTTATGGCCTGCTTCAGCAACAAATCTGCTTGGCTTCCATGCTGTGCCAAGCTGCAGATGCCCGGAAATATCATCATCTACAGATTGTGGAGTGTGAAATTTGGATGGCTTTGTATGTAGCTGCATCAAGTATTTGTGTATTGTATTTTTTTTCCCTAACAAAAATAAGGGTGGTAAGCAAATATTCAGGAAAATATCAAATGTTTGGAATCTGTTCTCCTTTGAAAGCTTCTGTTCTGTTTTTAAAACATTCAGTTTCTTTGAATATTTTCATGAGCTATTCTTGCACACCAAAGGAGAAGTAATCTTGGAGTGGGACATGGGGAACAGGCATATAAATATGTGAGTTAGTTTTGATAAGTCCTTTTTCTTTACCTAAGGTTGCTAAGACCTCTCAAAACTCAGTTCTGTTATATTAACCAGTTACCATTTCTCTCTTCTGTGTGCAGAGATGGATCTTGCATGAGCTCACATAAGCAAGCTTATGCACTCTGCATGTGTAAATCTAAAGTTCAAGGCTTCAGAACAGTGCTGCATCATACCAGCATCTTCATTCCTGCCTAAATTTTGGCCAAAATGAATCTTGCAAAGCTACCGGCCTTCTGCATCACCTTGCATATTTTTTTCTATGAAGAGGGAAAGACAGAAGCTTGCACTCCACACAATTTCACCATTGGCACGTGCTGATAGTGTTTTCAGCTCCGCCACATTTCAGTTGCCCCTTCTCACTCGGCTTATTTAATACAGTGTCTCTTCTTCCTGTTTGTTACTCTTCAATTTAAGTGTGAATTCATGTTTCTAACTGGATAAAAGTGAGTGGATTCATCTTGCTTTTGAAAGGATAAAATAAATTTAAAATGCATCACAATATAAGGCAGTAGCACTTGGGAAAGCTGAGAGCTTGCAGCTGAATTTTAGAAAGGAGGTAAATGGGAGCTGGTTCACCTCTTGTTGGTGCTGTGATGCTGCTTGTACTGACAGAATACACTGAGCTGTAAGAAGCTGGGTTTCTGTTGGGTGCTCACAGTTCTTCTGCCAGCTTCCTCCAGGAGTTGTGGGAATACAGGCTGGAAAGTATGGGAGCTCAAGGGATTGTGCACAGCTTGTTATCCAGCCTGCAGTGGATGGATGCTGCTTCCCATTAGATCCTTTCAATGTTTTCTTGTAAGTCAATTTTACTTGGATATCCTGTCCCTATTAGAAAACATCCTTCTGCACACAGCCTTGTGTAGATTTAGCTGAGTTTAGAGAATTAGGATTTCAAATCTATATGCAGTCCTGCAGTATTTATGTAGGCAAAATCCTTAATTGACCACAAAATTATTTGTTGAGCCTTCAGTAAACACTTGAGTCCACTTATCTTACTTCTACTGCCATGATGCTGGGGACAAAAGTCATTCATATTTAAGTTTGGTGTCCTGAAGATTCACTTGATACGCTTAATATGGATTAGGAGGTCTTTGAGTCATCCTGTATCTCTTTCCTTTAGTCTGTAAATCATTAATCCTTGCTTTACTGGCTGCTAGGCCACTTGGTGCCACCTGATGCATAGATTATATGCACCAAGTGTTAAGAATATTAACCAACAAGTTAGAAGAATATTCAGAAGCCAACACAGAAGAGGGCAGTAGGTATAGGTATACCATGCCTGTTGAACACATATAGGACACAAGGTACATACTAATCTTGTTGGGTAGTGCTTTTCCAGGGTTTTAAAATAAAATTCTCTGATAGGAATAGGATGGGACCTATTGTGTTGCGAAGTCTAGTCCCATGTCATAAGCAGCTACTGGTATAATTCCTTTGAAAGCCAATCAAACTCCATCTAATGCAGTTGTTTCTCACCTCAGCTGCTGATATTGGGAATCTGACCTGCAATTTCATTTCTCTAGTGGTTTTCAGACATCTGGTTTCCGTCCTACCTGATTATAAGGACTCATTTATGTGCCAGCATTGTTTATCAGCTTAATGAGAGCCTGTCTTTCTGAGGTTCTTGACTCTAACCCATTTTTGGAGACCAGTTGTTTTGGGGATTGGCTAAACCAAGACCTCTGTTTTATTTAATTTAATAGATTCTTTATTATTTGCTTTTCATGATGGATTTTTGTGCCCAGGAATCTGTGTAAGCTGGGCTGCGTACCCTGTCTTCATCAGCTTTTTGGTGGTGGGGGTTTTTTTGTTTTGTTTTGGGTTTTTTGTGGGTTTTTGTGTTTTTTGGGGTTTTTTTTTTTCTGTTTTAATTCAGGTATGCTGCCTATGTGTTTTATGTCTGGAGTACATTCAATTCAAAGATTAAAAAAAAAAGCCTTTCCTGCTTATCATGGAGGGGAGCTCTGTACAAAAGAACAAAGCAAGCCCATGTCCATTGTCATTCCTGTCTCTGCTTAGACCTTCCCTCCCCCCGTCTGTTTCCCACCCACCCTTCAAAGAGCAAAACAGCTCCTGGGCTCAGCGACGTGCCAAGAGTGCAAGTAGCAGAGAGAAGAGCTTCAGGGGAGAGACTCCTGGTATGTCCTGTCAAGTCAATGAGAGACCACAGATGGACACGGAGGGTTCTCGGCCAAGCCAGGAGGGGGAGGGGCCGTGTACCATGATCCGTCTGAAAACTGAAATTCCATGATAACACTGATAGCTCAGAAATCACAAGCTTGCAGGAGCTGCCACTATGGATGTGAGGGGACCATTTAGACTGTATGTTTTTGCTGCTAGCAAGTGATTGTCTTAAACCAGATGTGCTAGACTTGAGGAATGGATAATTTTACTCCCTTTTTATTTATTTATTTTCTCCTAAGTGGGGGGAATAATTTTAACTTTGAAGTTAATAGACTGGTCGGTCCCTAATCCTGGTGTTTTGCAAGCTTGTTTTTTGGGGTTTTTTTACTTTATTTTGCTGACATTGTTGAGTTTCAATCAAAGATACTGCTGACTATGGCAGAGAAATTTGGAGAGTCCTCCTTTGAATGGTACTTGAGGCTTAAAGTCTTGTAATCAGTATCAGTAAGCAACTAAGACCCTCCATTCAGAAATTTTCAGACTAAGGTTTGAATCCATGGAAGCCTGGCAAGATGCAAGGGACAAAAAGCACACAGAGATCTATTTATGACACATGGAGCAATGTCCGATTCCAGTGAAAGTACAGTGAGGCAGGAAAAAATTCCTTTGTAATAACTTCAAAGGGACATATCTAGAAACCATCTTCTGTGAGTGACGTGTTGAAATGAAATGTGTTGGTATATAAATGGAGTATAAAGCTGCTTGATGTTGCACATGGAAACTAGACTGATGTCTGACTGTGTACCAGTTGTAGGCAACGTCTCCTGGTTTGGACAGAGTGGCCCTGGACGTGGGGGGTGGCTCTGCACAAGAGTGGCAGAACCAAAGAGCATAAATGTTGCTGTTTGTCATCCTCACAATGATTACATCTGTGGTGGTGCTTTCCAAGTGGAGGATACCAACATACAGCCAGGGTAAAAGCAGCAGATACTTGCTCTGTAGTAACTAATATTTTACTGAGAAAGTAAATGCAGTGGAAGTATCTCAAGAAATACATACAGCTTTCTACAGAGCTACAACTTGAAGAGAAGACATTTTGACTGGCCTGCTTGGATGCCGATTGTTTCTAGGTGATGCTGGGGGTGAAGCATCTGTTTCAGACTGCTGCTTTTTCTTTACATCTGCCTGAGTTTCCAGAGGTTTGTTTGTGTGTATGTACCTGATTAGAGTAGCTGGCAACTGTGGGGTGTGAAGTCATTGTTTTTCTACTCTCTTGCTGATAACCACACTGATCATGTACAGTCACCTTTCCAGAGGCAGGTTGTTTTTTTGTATTGCTGATAGGACTCCTCACAGGAAAGGAGGTTGTTGCTATCTCTTGCTGATGCTGTGGCTGTTGAGAATCTCAGAGAGAAGGTTTTATGCTGGTGCATTCTGGGCCACAGCACATCAAAGTCTGTGCAACAGTGCAGGGAGTTGCTGTCTTTGTGCAGCCTTCAGCACTTCCAGAGCAGGTCTTGCTTTTCTCCTTTGCTTTGTGTTTCTGATTTTCTAGAACATTCACGTTTTGCAGCAAAATCAACAATTCTTGTTCTCTGCCTCAAGAACATATTTTTTTATATGTCTCAGATGCCGAAACAGAATTCCTTTCGCTGAATTGAAGACAGATAACAGTGCCCATTTTGTTAGAACAAGTAAAGATGGCAAAATAATTATATTTTGTTCCTTTGTTCCCCTTTATCATCAGGTTGTATACTAAGTTGCATGATGATCTTCATTTGCAGCAGCAGTTGGAATCTCTGTTAATTTAGGTTAAATAGGGTTGTCTACAATCAAGCAGCTCTCATAGTTCAGTAGAGCCACAGTGGTAGGAGGACTGGGCCCTCAGTATGTGCTTATGTTACATCTGTAGAGCTGGTTCCCTGGGAAGGCATCTTTTAAGTTTAGTTCTGTTAAGGTCTATTAAAATAGAGGTTGTATATGCAAAATCTTTCTGTGGACTCTGACACATCTCTTACCTATTGCTTTTCAAATATTCCTGCAGGACTTCAGACCTTACCACACTCAAGCTGTGGCTCTGGCTTGAACAGAGTCTCTGCTTTATTATGTCCTGAAATAAGTGAAATGAAACATACGCTTCAAACTGAGTTGTGGAGTAAATCTTAACTGTGCTCTAGATAGTGCCACTGCTTGTTATGTCTCCACATGACTTGTCTTTGAACTCAGTAGAGAACAAGGCAAAAACTGTGATATTAATAGCTCTGTTTATACATTTTTAATGCATTCAATTCGTTGTGGATAGCTTCATTAATGTTAAATGTGGTTCTAAATATGGATGGGATAAGTGTTTTCTTTTGAAAACCTTTGGAGTCTAGCATGTAGGCTGGCCTCTTGTACTAACTATGATTCCATTCACGCTTTCTTTCTCTTTGTTGCAGGAGCTATTGTGACAATCTTGGCTACCACCCATTAAGTGCTGCTGACTTTGGAAAGATCATGAAAAATGTCTTTCCAAATATGAAGGCCCGTCGTCTAGGCACAAGAGGCAAATCAAAATATCCTTTGCTAGAATGCTTCTCAGTAACTTGTTCTGCACTTGCCTGGAGAACATCTGTTGTTGTGGCTTAACTACCAGCTAAATGTAGAAGTAATGTTGAATAAAAAATGCCGACACTTTTCCAACGTTCTTTAAAAATTATTAGTTGCAGTAGTGTTAGATTGCAAGATATAACTTTGGAAACAAGTACTTAAATTTAGGTTCTGACAGTTAGTTGTCACAGCAGCAAGGCATCAAAGAAGTTTTATAATTTAGTGCAAAGAGAGATATTGGAATAAAGGAACCAAAACTGTTAGTGATTTTCAAACCAGTTTTTTCATCAGTCAGAATTTTTTCTTTTCTGAGCTGAGAATTACACCTTCTCATGAGAAACCCTTAGAAGCCGTGGTGAAGTAATGTCCTACCTGCTGCATTCCCCAGGGCTGGCTCTTGCTGCATCCCAACGTGCTGCATAGGCAAAGCCCTTGCAGTAAGCAGGGAGGGGAGAGCATGAAAAAGCTAAAAGGCCCTAATTAAAAACCACTCAAAAGAAGTAACAGTAATCCTATGGATGTGCTGTGATACTGGCCTTTGCCAGGTCTCACTTGAAGCATGCACTTAGAGAATTAAGTGCTAGCAGGCAGCCCAGAATTGCGTGTCTTCCATTGAGGAAAAAACCTTCCATGTTGTAGTAAATGGAGAAATGATGTGTCAGTTAAACTGTTTCATGAAATACAGTGTTGGATTATCTAGCTGTGAAATCTGAATCTCAGTACTCATGTTTGGATAGAGCTAGAGAAGTGTTAAGGAAGAAATCATACAATGTAATTGTAGCTTGACCCAGGGGATCTCTTTTAAGTTCTATTTCCAATGTTTCTAATTCAGAATGATCCAAATGTGACCTTGTCTCACGCCTACTGTAATTCCCAGGCTCCTTAGATTTCTCTTACTGTAATTATGCTTCATCCAGGTTAATGCAAGCAATTGCAAACTCCATGGAAAGAATACAGACATATTTACAGAATGTGAAAGGTGTGTGATCCTGGAAAGGATTTGTGTGTCATGGAGGAAAGACACTGCATGTGAATTCCCAGACTAATGCTGTGGAGGCAAAAAAAAGAGGCTGATTTGATTTTTAGACCTATAAACAATTGAGTATGAGTAATAAAGGGAACATATTTTTGTGTACCAATTTAATGAGATGAGTGTAAGAAAAAGTCTGGGTCTTTATATTTTTACAGAAAAATTATCAGGATGAGGAGAGAGTGCCTCAAAAATGGTGTGAAATCTTAGGAAGAAATGCACTCATTGGGCACTTTATCTTGTCCTGGGAAACTTTAGTTTGAGGAAGTCATTCAGGAGAAGGAAACAAAGTACAACCTAAATTTGAGAATGCGTTTTTTAATAGTGATTAACTTTTTTCTTTTTTTTTTTATTTTTCTCCCATCTTGTTTTGCAAAGACAGTTTAGTCAAAACTTATTTTAATGATTTGATATTGAGTAGCTAATTGAGGCTGCCTGGCATGGTTTAGTGCTTGTTCTAAGTCATCAAATGAAATTCATCATACCCAGCATCTCTGCATAGATTGAGAAACCCAATGGCCTGGCAAGAAGGCAGCTATTGATAGACTTGATTCTGGCTGGCTCTGAGTTGATGCTAATGACAGGAATTCTTCGCTCTGTGTTGAGTTTGCTTTTGAAGCTTGTGAGGGTTATCAGGGGAATTACTGCTCTTCTCTCCTATCCCCCAGCTAACAAGCAGACAATGTAGACCTTAATTGTTGTTCACATATTGCTACAGTGGACTGAGGAAGAAGGCTTTTGTGCATATGCCAACACTACCCAACCTTGACTTTCATAAAACTGGAGATGGGGTATGAAATATATTTGCTTATTTATATATATTCCTGCAAGTTAACATTTATTATGCTGTTTTTTCTGTCAGAACTTTTCAAAACAAAGTGAAGATCTGTGCAGCTTTTAAAATTTCTCTAATTCTTATATTCTGAATTATTGTTTAATGTATTTTTCTGTAAAGTTCACAATGAATTGCAATACTCTTAAACTAATTTAGAAGGTGAAGTAGACTTCCACAGTGTTCCTATCCACTGTATGCAAGTTTTTAACTCTGATTCTGATTTGCTTTTACTGTATTTTTTAAAGTCAGTGCTAGAGAAGAGATACCCCAGTGAAAGAAGCAGTTCCTGGGTAATAGTGACTGCTGAGTTGACAAGACTCTGGATACAGGGGAAATCAATTGTTGGTGCTCTAAATATTAGGATTCTGTCTGTGATTTTCTTCCAGAAATGTCAACTCCATATAATGCCTTTGGAAACAACCCATAGATTATCATTAAGACATTTAATTTTGAAAGATACTGATGTTGTGGTCTCATTCTCATAACTTCATATAAAACTCTGAACATACTACTCCAACTTTTGGTGTGATCTGATAATAATTTGCTTTCTATTTTTGTTTTCATGCCTTAATGACCCTTATTAATTAAAGTAACCTTTCCTCCTTTGTTTGTTTGGTTTAGTTGGATGGAGCTGAGCCATCAGGGCAGCTGCAAAGTGCTGATGAGGAAGTCGTCTCTGCAGCCTGCCGGCTTGTTTGCGAATGGGCGCAGAAAGTGCTGAGCCAGCCTTTTGATACAGTCTTGGAACTGGCTCGTTTCCTTGTCAAAAGTCACTATATTGGTACCAAGTCAATGGCAGCTTTAACAGTAATGGCAGGGGCACCAGCAGGTAATGAGAAAATGCTGAATGTTGAAATGGGGGATCTTCCTACTGAGAGTAGTAACAGCTTGGTTTGAGGAAGCACTTCTCTTTAGGGCAAACACTGACTCTGAGCATTGAGCATTTATTTATGTGATTTGAGTCAGTTCTTGCTGGTAGTCTGGACAAAGATCTGAAAATCAGCACTTGTATGAGGTTTAGATGGTGATCCTCCCATTGCTCTGGTGAGGACTCTGTTCTTCTAAAGCACTTCAGGGCATGTGAGCTTCAGGGCCTGTGAGTACTTAGGCTGAACTTACATGCTTGGCTAGAACAGGAATTTGGTGCTGCTACAATGCTGCCTTGTAGATAGACTGCTTGTGTAACTGTATTTCTATCTGCTAATTTGGAAACAATTTTCTGTCAAAAGCAGATTTTTTGTGTGGTTTGTTTCCTTCTGTAAACTCAAAATCAGTCACTTAATCATTTAAAATGTGTTTTGGTGACCGTGGATAAAGTAAATTACAAAAATGAAGGATGAGAAGGGAAATGCAGGTGTGCAGCATGCCCCCAGACTTGCCTCAGAAGTTCTGGCTAGGCCTATCAAGCAAAATTCTTCAGATCAACGCCACCATCTTGAGACAGAGTTTTAAATGGAAAGTGGTGTTCCGGTGATCCCCTTCTGGATCATGTTCTTTCTTCTTCCAGCTCTCTTTTCTTTATTCCAGCTTGGACCTGACATGTGGCAGTGGTGGGTTTTGCTGTTTGTATGCTTCACTGTGTCCTAATGCTTGGCTACATTGGTTCTGCTTGCCATGCTGCTAGAAGGGACACTCAGTGTATGGACAACTCTTCAACTCACATAGCTTCTCCCCCTCCCTTCCTTCAAGACAAGATGGTTTCCTTCAAGGAAAAGGGCAGTTACTTCCAGTGCATGCCTCTATGGCTTGGATAGTCATTTTAGAAGAGGACCTTCCTAGCATGACAAACAAAAATATTTCCATTCCTCTTGCAGGGAACTATAGTGTCTCTGTGCATTAACTCAGAAAAAAACCCCATTTACCCTCAAAGAAAATTTTGAGGGTTTTTTTCTTATCAATATCACTTGCCCGTATAAAAGAATTGTGTGCCAGTAATTGCAATGTATTTGGGCATTTCACTGCTCTGGAAAGAAGAAATTGTGAAAGCGGAGACATGTTGTGACATTCAGTCACTCGTGGTACTTGCAGACTGCTGCTGAGAGAGTGGGCTCCCAGATCACAGTTCCTAAGCATGTGCTGGGCATCTAAACCAAATACCAAATAGTATTGTAAAATTAGTATCAGTAAAACTAGTAAAGTAATAAAATGGTGTTCATTAATTTATAATTAGCAATTACTTTAAAATTCTGTAACCTTAAAGTATAAATGAAACAATGTTAAGGCATTTCTAAAGGGGCAGTTCAGCAAGGTTATTTTGTCTCTAAAGAGCATACTAATCCTCTTGACTGTTAATAAACAAAAGATCATAAATGTGATGTGATTTTGTAAGGGAAATTAGTACTAGCTGCACAGAGGACACTGAGTCTGTTTTCTCCCTGAAAACAGCACTTGCTTGCTTTGTGATCATCAAAGTAATTTCTCCAGAAAAAAAATGTTCTACCATTGTAATTTCCATTGTTTTTTCAGCTTTTTCTTCTTTTTTTCCTTTTTCTTCCTAAACACTTTTTGCCATTTTTCCCCCATTATTCCTGATCACACAGAGGTTTTGATCCATTCTGATATTAGATGCACTATAATTAATGCTTTGGCCATTAGATAATGTCATCCGCACAGAGCTGCTCTGTGACGCAGACCCACAGCTTTCTGGAAACATTTTTGATTTAAAGCTGTCTCAGAACAGGTAGTAACAAAACAAAACCACGGCAGGTGCTGGATTTTAAAGGCTCGTCTGACACGTCCCGCCGCCCTCTGCTGCCAGTTCAGGGAAGTGCACGGGGCTGAGATTGTGCTGACATGCAAGTTGCCATTTGACGTTACTGGAAACAAGAGGCCCGTACAGAGTATTTTAGCAGCTAATGCTCAGCTTGTCTAACAGACAGAGATTTTGCCACAAATATGGAAACAAACTGAAGCTGAATGGATTTAAGCATGAAGTGAATGGGAGCACCTCATGGAGGAGGTGTTCCCAGAATGGTTTTGGAGATGCTTGCCATGTATTCTCTGTTAGATACCACAGCAGACAGGGTATGTTTGGTTGTAATTTGTTCTCCTTCTTTTGTTTTCAGGAATAAAAGGGATCCCCCAGCCCTCAGCTTTTATACCTACTGCTGAAAGTAATTCTTTTCAACCACAAGTGAAAACTCTGCCATCTCCTGTTGATGCTAAGCAGCAGCTGCAGCGTAAGATCCAGAAGAAGCAGCAAGAACAGAAACTGCAGTCTCCTTTGCCAGGAGAGTCTCCAGTAAAGAAAACAGAAGGCGCTGCAACCAACGGTGTGACCAGTATATCTAATGGAAGTCCTGCCATTCTGTCCCCTCCACCTATTGGCATTGTTGTGGCTGCTGTCCCCAGCCCCATACCGGTAATGCTCTCCAGCAATTCTCTAGAGATTCCACCCTAAGAAAAGGTTGTACATTGCCAGTAACTAAGCAGTGGTGTCAGTGGATTAGAACAGTTTCCATTTAAAGGCTTGGGTGCCTTGATGCTTTTCTATCTGGACTGTGTTTTACCTCATTAGTTACAGGGTTGATCCAGAGGAAGCAGAATTCTGATCATGTAATGTATGCCAAGTTTGTCTTTGAAGTCATTAAAGTGAGCCTTGACATGAAGTTTAGCCAGATGAGAGAGCTGGCACCAGTTGTGTGGGTCACTGGTTCCCTAATATGGAATCTAAATTGCCTTTCATTGGCCCAGTGCATTTAGTGACAAGTACAATTTTGTTTTGAATGAATGTCTGTAGTACAGAACACCATTGTCTTTCAGCTATATAAAATTGGGCTAGGAAAATTGTTTGGTTTTAAGATGTTCACTGTACATTTTGATAGGTAAGCCAGTTTTTCTCCCTCATAGTAAGTTTGAAACCTTAACAATGAGCAGTATTTTGAACACATCCTCTCCTCTTTAGCCTTTGTATGTCTGTCTTTGTGTCCCAGGTGGTGAAGGATTGTATGACAATGACCCTTTCATTAGCAGCAGAGGAGACTAGTGTGTACACCAGTGCCTCATGCCTTAAAAATAGAAGACATATATCTACCAATCCTTAGGCAGAGAAATAGAAATTGTCTTGGACAAGTAGAAGAGGTTATTTTGTTTCAAACTGACATTCACTAGCTTTGGTATATTGAGTTATGTTGTTTTACACCTTGGGGCTTGGGGCTGAGGTCATATGTGGGTTTTGGGGACTTCTTGCTTCATTGCCACACCTTTTCTTTTTCTCTGTGTACAGGTGCCAAGGACCAGACAGTTGGTGACATCTCCAAGTCCTATGGGATCGTCTGACAGCAAGGTCCTGCCACTCAATGTTCAGGTGGTCACTCAGCACATGCAATCAGTCAAGCAGCCACCAAAGACTCCCCAGAACGTTCCCGCTAGCCCCGTTGGTGACCGCTCTGCCCGGCATCGCTACCCACAGATCTTACCCAAGCCAGCGAACACCAGTGCTCTCACCATCCGCTCTCCCACCACGGTGCTATTTACCAGTAGCCCAATCAAGACTGTTGTGCCAGCTCCACATGTGAATTCCTTAAATGTGGTAAAAATGACAGCAATATCTCTCGCCCCGAGCAGCAGTAGTGTGCCTGTCAAACAGACGCCTTCAGTTAGCACTAGTGCAGGAGCAGTGGAAGAAGGGAGGACTGGTCCACAGATCAAAAATGGATCTGTTGTTTCACTTCAGTCTCCAGGATCCAAGCCTAGCACTGTTGCAGCTACGCCTGCAGTCAAGATCAAAACGGAACCAGAAGCATTGCTGGATGAGAACTCTGCACAGGGCCAAGAGAGCTCTGACGTGTCTAAATCCATAAAGGCAACCCCTGACCTGCCTCCTGCACAGCTAATTAATTTTGAGGTTGCAGCCTTGAAGGTTTCAACAGATGATGTCATGGAGCTAAAACCAGGTAAGGGCTGTGATCAGGAAGCTGAAGAAGCAGGGACCAAATATAAGACACAGTCTGATGAAATCACACAAGTTTCTTCAGCAGGCAATAATCAAAGCACTCTTAAGCTCACAGTTGCCAGTCAAAACTTGTCCAGCACCAGCATCAATTCACCTCCTACTGGTGAGTCTATGATTAAAGACAAAACATGCACTAAAAGTCCAAGAAAGCGACAGCCTTCCACACTTCAGGATTCCCAGTTACCACCTGTAAAGAAACCACTAGTGGAGCAGTTTGCAGCTGGTAATGCTGTGGAGGGTCAAAAAGCTAACAATGTTAAGAAGGCTCTGAAGGTTGGCTCATTAGCTAACAGCGACAATACAGCAACACTTGCTCAAGTTCCCAGCAAGGTACCTGTGACGGTACCTGTACCTTCTACAGCTGCTGCAAACTTAGCAACAGACCTTTCTTTGAGCACCAATTTAAATACCTGTGATCCTGCTTTAGAACAGCAGCTTGCATCAGCATCATCTCCAGATATAAAAGTAAAATTGGAAGGAAACTTGTTTATCATAGAAAATGATTCAAAATCTGATGGCAGCTTTAACCCAAATACGTGGCACCATATCACCAAAACCTCTGACTTTGCATCTGTGAATTGTGATCAGCAGCAAGATATCAGTGTTATGGCTATTGCTGGGCACTCTGGCTCTAGTGACTTACAGGAATCTGCGTGGGAGCCGGTGCACTGCGAAGGTATACAGCAGGATGTGTACAGCCAGCAGTTACAGAGCCAGATCCAGGACTCCTTGGATCAAATACAAGCACAGTCTTCAAATCAGTTACCGCTGCAGTCTGAGCTGAAAGAGTTTGAGCATACAGTCCCTCAGTCAAATGAAAACTTCTTTTCATTTGATGATGACCTTACCCAGGACAGCATTGTAGAGGAGCTGGTGCTCATGGAGGAGCAAATGTCCATGAATAATTCCCATGCTTATGGTGGTTGTCTAGGAATGGCACTTCAGAGTCAGGCTGCAGCTCAAGGAGCTCCCGTGTCATCTCACCCAAGCAGCACGCACTTTTACCATTCAATCCATAACAACAGCACTCCAATTCACACTCCCACTCCCACCCCCACCCCGACTCCCACCCCCACCCCAACTCCAACGCCCACCTCTGAAATGATTGCTGGATCTCAGAACATGTCTCGAGAGAGCCCTTGTTCAAGGCTGGCTCAGACGACTCCCGTAGACAGTGCCCTAGGAAGCAGCCGGCACACGCCCATCGGCACACCCCATTCCAACTGCAGCAGCAGTGTCCCTCCAAGTCCTGTGGAATGCCGAAACCCTTTTGCATTTACTCCCATCAGCTCTAGTATGGCTTACCATGATGCCAGCATCATATCAAGTAGCCCTGTGAAGCCAATGCAGCGGCCCATGGCTACCCACCCTGACAAAACCAAGCTCGAGTGGATGAATAACGGCTACAGTGGGGTTAGTAATTCTTCAGTTGCAAACCATGGCATCCTTACAAGCTACCAGGAGCTGGTGGAAGATCGCTTCAGGAAGCCTCACGCTTTTGCAGTCCCTGGCCAGTCGTACCAGTCTCAGCCACGCCACCACGACACTCACTTCGGTCGTGTGACTCCTGTTTCACCTGTGCAGCACCAGGCAGCCCCTGCCAGTAGCACTACCAAGCAGGAGGGCTTTGCTGTTCCTGCTCCTTTGGACAACAAAGGAACTGGTTCATCTCTCAACAACAGTCTGAGATGCCGGAGTGTGAGCCCTGCTGTCCATCGCCAGCGTAATCTCAGTGGAAGCACTGTTTACCCTGTGTCAAACATACCACGCTCTAATCTGACACCTTTTGGAAGTCCAGTGACTCCTGAAGTTCACAATGTATTTGCTAATATCCATGCAGACACCAGTGCCAATAACATAGCACAGAGAAGCCAGTCAGTCCCATTGACTGTGATGATGCAGACGGCCTTCCCATCTCTTCAGAAACAAACAAACACTAAAAAAATAACCAATGTGTTGTTAAACAAACTTGATTCTGATAGTGATGATGCAGTGAGAGGTTTGGGAATGAACAACATGCCCTCAAATTACACAGCCAGGATGAATCTCACTCAGATTTTGGAGACATCCACCGCTTTTCCTAGTGCCAACCCACAAAGTATGATCAACTCCAGCACTTCAGTTTATGAATTCCAAACACCAAATTACCTCACAAAAAATAGCAGCACCGATCAGATCAGTTTTTCTTCTGGAGATAACCAAGCACAATCAGACATCGGAGAGCAGCAATTAGATTTTAGCAGCACTGTAAAAGACCTTTTAGGGGAGGACAGTCTGCCAACAAACCAGCAGCTGGTGAATCAGGTGGCATCAGATCTCAATAATGTTACATCTGTCTTTCCCAGCGACATCAGGTTGTCTTCCGAGCTCTCAGGCAGCATTAACGATCTGAACACTTTGGACACAAATCTACTGTTTGATCCAGGTCGTCAGCAGGGACAAGACGATGATGCTACACTGGAGGAATTAAAAAATGACCCCTTGTTTCAACAAATCTGCAATGAATCCATTAACTCAATGACTGCATCAGGTTTTGAGTGGATGGAGAGTAAGGATCATCCTGCTGTTGAAATGTTGGGTTAATCTTGTTTTATAATATGTATGTAGCACACTGTATCTAAAAGACAGACGTATTGTATTTGTCTTAATGGAAGTGCCTCCCGCAGCAGAAACACTTGCTATGTATTGTGGCATTTTTAAAAAAAAGTTTGCTGTACCTGTTGCTCATTCTTCAGTAAGGAAAAGGCAGTCTTACCAATTTTAAACAAATCTCTGAAGGTGATGGGCTATCAAAGAGCCAGTATTAAAATTTGAATTTTGGAGTGTTTCCCATTCAACATTTCTTGTTTTAGCAAATAAAGAAGTGGTTAATGGCAGCCAGTGATGACAGCTATGGTTGATGCTTTGGGAGGGTTTTAATTCAAGCTTTTTAGTAGGCTTTCCATACTTGGTATTGGTTGTTACTTTTTAGTGGGTGATCTTTACTGACCCTTGTCATCCAGGTTTGAAATGCAGGGTGCCTGCAAGTAGGTAAGGTGGTGGGGAGTGGGTACAAGTGGACCAGGTGACATGCAGATGCCTGATCATTGTGTAGCTGTCTGGAGCACTGCTCAATAGTGAACGTTGGGGAATCTCTGTAGCACTGGTGCCATTGGCATCTCCAGTAAAACAGAGATGGGAAAAGCTAACAGGAATGATCAAGGAAAAAGATGCACTAAATTTTTTTATTTAAGAGAAATGAATCTATGTAGTTATTTTATCCATTAATATTCATGACATACTTGATATTTTAGTTCTCATGTCAATGTTTTTATATTAGGTAAAATTAATGCAAAAAGATTTTGAGCACTGAGGTTTAATCTAGGCATAACCCTGTATTTTAAAGTGATAGGTACTGTTTATCAGTGCTAGAGAAGGAACATGATATTTTCCCTCTTTTCCTTTTTTTTAAATAGAGAGCTGCTGGAGCTCATTAAAATACTGCTTCTAAAGGTTCCTTTTTTTTAACGTTTGCTCTTTCCTAACCTAGTGGAGGGTGTAGGAAGATGTTATTTTCTCTCTATTTCAGTAGGTTGAGCCTTTCTGTCTTTCTTGCTCGCTCTCTTTCTCTCAAACAAAAGATTATTAAAATATTAGAAAATGTGGTTAATCTAAAAATATTTCATATAGAGCCATAATACTGCCAGGCACTTTACAGATAACAGTAAGACACATGATAATTCTTTTGGTAAAATTTCTTTTAAAAGTACTTACTGTTTTAGAAGCCTGAATTCTGTTTTCAAAAGCAATTTGACAGGGTTGATGAATCTATTTTTTTTTTAAGGAAAAAAATGCTGCTCCTCTGGAAAATGAGAATTATACTTCTGTCTCACTGGTTCACTCAAGCCAAAAAGACCTTTTATTTTATCAGCGTGGCATACATGGATCTCTAATGGTCTCAAAAGAGAGAGGTATTTACCCAGCTATGATCTTGATACTAGAAAGAGGACTTGCAGAGGCAGGTTTTTACAAAAGAAGTGGTGCACTGAGTATGCTACAATCCCATCCCTCAAGCCTAGTATGAAATAGATTACTTTTCCTGTGACCTGACACAAAGCAGAAAATAGAGCAGGAAAAATTTTCTTCTTTTGCATTTCTTTGATGAGTGGTCATGAATTTATGAAGGGGAAGGTTCAGTAAACCCCTCCTAGATTTCTCTAAGGGGAAGAAGTTCAGATTTTTCAAGTGATTAGTGTTTTTCTTAGTGTCTTTGTGGTCTTCTATTTCTTCAGTTTTTGAAAATGACTCGAGATCCCAGTACTGGTCAATTTTTTTTGGCAGTGCTGATTCAACTTGTGCTGCTGCATTGGCACTGGAGGTGCTGGTATATCATGGCTTCTCTTGCCCTTGCCCCAATTCATCACCAGTTTGTGGCCTCTTCTGCAGGGACAAACAGTTGTGCCAAGCTATAGCACCTTATGGGGGCCTGATTTCACTGTGCTTGCATCAGAAGTTTTGCCACTTCATCAGGAACATTACCTGGAGAGTTCTGATCCCTCCTTGAAGCACAAGGATGTTGCGATAATGTGGATAATGTAGTTTGCTTTAAGACCGAACGACTCTTCCAAGGCAGTGGGGAGGAGACTAAAAGCTGCATAGTAACCTTCTGCTTGTTGTCCTGCCAGGTGTCTGTCAGTAAGACTTGAACCGTTTCTCTTGTAGAGTGAAGTTGCTGAAGGCAAGGCTTGAATCCTGTACTTGCCCATGGCCTTTTGACAGGGATGTGCTGAACATCCTCTCACCCTGTTGGGAGGATGCATCTAAGAGACAGCACCTTTTTGTTTCTGTTTCCGACCCTGTGTGAAGTGCCAGCACTACTGTGAATAGGTGAAACCTGTTTGGATGAAGGGGGGAGGGTCCCTTCCAGCTCAGCTATTGTGTGAGTGATTCAGTGCCAGCTGCGGGAGGAGCTGCCGGGTGCTGCAGCAGCCCGTGTTCCACGGCGGGCTGGCCTCACCTCGGGCCGCGGGCGCTGACACTGAGGGGGGCTTGGGGAAAGGAAGGTTTAGCCTAACTGCTAGGTTTTTTTAAGATTTCTCACAAAAGCAAGAGTAGATTTAAAGTTGATGCATTCTAAATTATGCAGCCATCACCAAAGGTTTTTAAAAGTGCATTTAAATGATATTTAAATGCAAGCATTACATTGGGCCTAACATGTGACTTAATTAGCAGAAATATTCTATAATCAGTGGGTTTAAAGCAAATATATGTTTAATTTTAAAAGTGTTAAATTCGATAAGAATTGTTTCAAGTAAAATCCAAGGCACAGGCACAGCTTTGTACATTGGTATGTATCATTTTAGAGATGTTCGTGTGTTGGTGTTATAATTAATGTTAGGTCCCTATACTTAGTGCTAGTTAGTTCTTTATGATACATTGAGACAGAGCACTACTGCACACCAAAGTATGCAATACCCAAAGGAAAATTCTGTGATCCTAACAAATGGAAGCCTGTCTTTGTCAGATACTCCAAAACTATGAATTTGAGACAGTTCTGACCCCTTGTTTACATTATTGGCTTCCTACTAACATAAGAAATAAATTATTTTGATAGCAGTTTTTGCTAAAGTATACAAACTAGTGAATTTGTACCCTGTGTACAGTATTGCAGCAAACACTTTAAATTTGATTGCTTGGTTAGTCCAGCAAACTTTCTGGGTTCATATATTGCACTAAAATTCTGTTGAACCTGTGGCAGGCACATTCCTTAGGATAAATGCAACAAATACGGCCCACAGATTTAAAAAAAAAAAGGCAAAACGAAAAAAAAAAAACCTTTTTAATGTGTTTCATTATTAAAAGGCAAAATGTCATTAAAAGTGACAGGTGAAATTGTCTTATGTAGCAATGTGCATTGATCTCAATGAGATATTTCTATTTTTGATTCTCTTACATGAGAATATTGCAGCAGGAAAAATTAAGTTTAGTTGGCTTCACCATGTTAATACATGATCACAAAACGTGCATGAGTGTTAATGACTTAATCTTGTACAGTACTAGATATATTCCTGTAACCACTTTTATTTTTTTTATTCTTTTGCTGTATTGAAGCTGGTTCAGTGTTAACCAGGTGAGCATAGTTATCCACAAGTTATTTACTTTTTTATGTTAACTAATTCAGCTTAGTTATTGTTGAATATGTTCCTTTCTTGGATTATTTTTTATTGTTCTGGTGTTGAAAAACATTTTTGCATCATTTTATCATGATAAGAATTCATGAAGTAAATAATTTGCAAATAATTGCAATAAGCACTGACTTCTGAACTGAAAAGAAGGAAAGCGTTACTTGTGCAGTGCATCTGAGGATCATATAATAGTCTTGTACTATACTGTGCTTTATTTACTGCACCGTAAGGAAAGAAAAATCCCTGTTCCACATTTTCATTTAGTGCAGGAAATCCAGTTTCTCCCCTCTTCCCCAGTGTTTTGTTGTCTGTTGTACTGCTGAAACTACAGTAGTTGAATATTGCAGTAGCATTTCAGTTATTTTTTTTATTGAAAGTGCTCAAAAATTGTTTTTTAAATGTTTTCAAAAACAATAAAAACATTTTATATTAAAACTATTTCTGGAGTTTTTTTCTTCATGTGGAAAATGTGCTTTAGGGCTGGCCTAAATACAGAACTTTGTAGTTAGTGCGATGACAGGTGACAGCTGCCCAGTTGAACCTTGCTGCAATTACTGAGCCCAATAAAGCTGAGTGTGAAGGTGAATCACTGGGGTGCCTTGATCAGTCTTAGTCCAAATGTTGGTTTCATGCCTGGGTGATAGCTCTTGCTGTTGTGACATACAACATCCCATTGCTGGTGTTGCCATCCACTGTGTTGGTGCTTGCCTGGTTTTGCTTTCCCATATTTGTAAAGCACTCTTACAAGATGGTGTTAGTGTGGCTTGACTTGCTGACTAAAGGGGAAAATTTGTGCTTTGATCTGTGGAGTCCTGTATTTGGATTGTAAAATTGCATGTAAGCCCATCAGTGTACCCAGCACAGTCTGTGTGAACAGGATGGAAAGGCATTGCCACACAACAGGAACTGGATACAAAAAGATGAGAGAGGATAAATATTCAGGTTTTCATGCCAAAGAGAGAGCACTGGTTGACAGACTGCATCCCAGACTATAGAGCTGCTGAGATGAGCTGGCGGGTGACAAGATTTGATGGTGGCACAAATTCACTTAGTCTCATCAACAAAGAAAAAGAATTATCAGGGAGACATAAGACAATGTAAGTGAAAGAGAATCAGAAAGAGATGAATTTTAACATGTCATGGGAGGAAATATCTCATTGCATTCCAAATATGCTTTACAATGAGTTCTCAATGAACAATTGACAGACACACTTTATGTTCCACAGCCATAAAAAATGCAAATTAAAAACTCCCAAGTTATGAGATGGAATATAATGTAGGAGATAATAGAAGGATAGTTTAGAAATTGATAGTTCGTCTAAAGTAATAACAGGTTTTAATTGGAACCTCTCAGCTGTAAATTTGAAGGAATTGGTCTTAACGGTTAATAAAAAGGATCAAAAGAACAAACAAATCTGTGAATGGAAATGTCCTAACAGGAAAGATTTAAGAAGGTAGAAATCTTGGAAGTGAAGTCATGAGCTTTGTAGGTTTCAAATTATTAGCTGCTTACATGCTTATTTAAGGACATGCAGAAATACAAATCTGTGTGTGTGAATGCAGCTGGTATTCCAGTAAACAGAATTCCACCTTGGCAGTTAAGGATTGCTGAGTCAAATGAGGTGGTGATTCATGTAGCCCATACAGTGTCTCTGGCAACTGATACCTCTTCTCTAGAGCAGACCTGCATTATTATGTGGTCACAGAATAAATGGCCTCTTTAGAAACTGTTCTAGCAAGAGACAGAAGCTCCAGTCAGAGTTAACCAATGCTTGGATCTTGCTGCTCTCCTCCCTCTCTTAAAAATGGTACCAGTTAAGCTTGGATAAGGAGACAAAATGGAAGAAAAATATATAGTGAGGCTTACAAATTGGAGCAACACTGGGAAGTTATTCCAAACTCAAGGAAGGAGCAGACACCTGACTGTATGCTCAAGAATTTTATAAGTTGGGGATCCACAAAATAGTTAACAAGCTGAATGTGCCCAGGCCTGGGCTATGCTGTCCCTGTGCTGTGTTTGTCCTCTGGCTGCAGGGAAACCTTGGCCAGGTAGCCATAACAGGAGTCTGCAGGCAGCTCCCACTCAGTGCTGGCAATGGTGCCACTTGTGTGTCCTTGCCTTTTATCTGAAAGTGCAGCTAGAAGTTCTCATGTGAACATCCTTTCTGCTTGACCTTTGAAGCAGTGAGCAGAGTTGTTTTATGTTAGGAAAATCCTGTAATAGCTCAAATAAGGCAGCCTTCCATGGGCAAGATGTGTGTGTGGATTGGAGGCCCATTCTGTGCTGCACAGCTGAGGGATCTGAAGGGATGTAAGACTGTACTGTCCTCTCTTTGTAGTGCTCACTCCAGCGAATGCCATTTCAAGTATTACTTCACAGGCTCTGAGTGCCTTTGTTACTGCTGTTGTAACAAACCAACACCTTCTAGTGCATAGTTTACATTACCTGATGAAATTGCAAATTTTTCAGTCTCTTTTGCTTTTCCTACCCAACTTATTAAAAAAAGAGAAAGGGATGAAATACAAACTCAGGAAAGCCAGATTAATTATGTCAGAAGTGAACTGAGGACGTGGAATAAAATTGTTTAGAAAGTATTTAGTGTTGAAAAGACAGCCATTTCTTGAAGATTAGTGTTTAAATACCCCAAATAAAAGACTACCTTGATATAATGCAGAATACATAACTGAATTATTATAGTTCGTGATAGGTCATAACATTTCTGCCATGTGCTTTGGATATGTAGGAAATATCCTACTAGTGATGTAAATACTTGAAATGTGTTGGAACATTTGCATATCTATTCTCCAATGGCTTTGTCGTGCCTCCTCCTGAGTCTGTTCTTCCTGGGCCTGCCTACCCATTTTCTATATCTGGTAATACCTCAGTTCTGAAATCATTAAAAGGGTCCATTTTTGTCCCTGTGGCTCATCTCTTCTCTGCTGTCAGCCTCCTTTTAAATAAACTGCTTTTATATGGATTGTGATAAGTTATGTATCATTGGAACTTGGCCTATCCACACTACCTAATTAGATGATGCCTATTAGAATAAAATTTTCAGTGGCTTTCAAGGTGCTGGTTCAAGTGATGTTAGCAGTATGCTACTGATCCAAGGCATACGCTGCTGGTTGTGTAGGGGGGGGTTGAGTTAAAACTGTACTTGAAAAATTGGCCTAAGGACTGAAATGAGCCTCAGCAGCTTGTGAGCTTTATTTTAGTCTACCTATGCACACAAGGGGCCACTTTTTGATGGAACTGTTTTTAAAGTTGTGTATGTCACTATATAAGCTAAATGTGCTTTTAAAGCCTTCATACGTGGTGAAGGCAGGAAGAAGATGCATAGGAAGCTGAAAATGCATTTTTTTTTTTTTCAGGGGTTGATATCCTTATGTTCACTTATTAATCTGTTGGTAGTGGATTTTTGTGATGACAAACCAGGGCATTACCTGACTGCTGCTGGGGCTGAGTCCATCTGTAGCCTCAGGTTTTTGAAGCACTTTGTGGAGGAGGTAGCTAGGGGAATCATGAAAAGCTGTCCCTGCAGCTTTCCTCAGGTAGCCAACTTACCTATTGCTTCAAATTGGTACTTCTCAACATACTTACCTTAGAGAGCTATTGGACCTCTTTTTGCAAATATTCTCCTTTTGTTTCTAGTATGGATGGGAAAACACAGCACTGTAACTTATCCTACATTATAAATAAACTGATAAGGACTTGGTCATCTCCTTTCCCTGTCAAGAATATCCTTGAGTGTTCTAGTTGCCTGCTCTGTATCAGTACTCCAAAAGGACACTTGTTCCAAGGGCAATGATAATCATTTCCCAGAGAGATCATGTCCAAATCCTCCTTGCTCTGAGACAAGAAGAGGCTTTTTGAAATGTGTTGTTTAAAAAGCTGTGTATAAGCAATGATTAATTCTGACTGGAAAAAAATACTCATTTCAAATTGCTTTGAAAAATTAAAACCATCTCTAAAACTATATCCTGTTACATATATAGAGATGAGAAGTGCCTGTACCTGCTCAAAGGTTCTTGATTCTTGCACCAATGGCATAACTAAAATCTGCTCTGACAAGGATTAGTTGTGGACAGCAAAACTAACATAGGGGCCCAAAGTGGCTGTCTGTGAAAAAGCAAAATAGGAGATCTCAGTGCTTACTAATAAGGAATTGCTGGAGTTATGCTGCACATAACTTTAAATTACTTCAGTGCTTTAGGAGTTATATGAGGTTAGCTTTTTATCAAAAACAGTAGCTGTATAATAATAGGAGGATATTTGTATTTCCTTTTGCTTTTGGCAGAGGTAATACTCTAATCATAAATAAATATCATTTTACAGCATGCACAAAGCCCTACATTCTTGTCACTCGACCTGGTTTTTAGGAGTACCTTCTTGTGGGATTACTTTCTATGCCAGCCAGACCTGAAGATATGTGGACATTTCTTGGATGGTGTGCTATTCAGTGTAGTTTGGCATAATCAGTAATTAATTCCCAGTAACAAAATCAGTGAACCAAGGATAACATTGAAAATCTGTGTAGTCAAAAGTATCTGAATATTAAAAACACCTCAGAAGTAATTAGAACCAACTAATAACAGCAATTATTTACTATTCCCATTTTCCTAATGAAATAAGAGAGAAACAATATAAGAAGGAGCATCTTGTGTGAAACTGAGATGTGGGAAGATGGGAGTGCATTAGTGATGCTCAGTCACACATCACATCAGAACACACCTTCTCCTGGTCTTAGCAACGTTTTAGGCACTGGCAAAGAGCATATAGCACATACTACTTCATACACGTATAGAGAAGGATAATCTCAAGGTATTTAAATAAGAGAAGCCCAAATATGTAATTCCCTGGAAATCTCTTACTTCTCTAACTTCGCGATGGGTTGAGCTGTTAGCAAAAATATCCACAATCAGTGTGTTAAACATGGGATCACTGGTGGATAATTAATCTGAGAACAGTGTGACAGCAGTTGACTGGAGCTCATCACCTCCAGGTTTCTGTTCTGGCAGCTCTCCTCCCCCTCAAGCTGAAAATAGAGAGAAAAAGATGACATCTGAGTGGTGGTGATTCAGACAAGTGTTTACCATTTCATTCAAATGCATATGCACAAAATGAGTGTGACTTTCCACCTCCACTACAGTTGCTCTTCTTACTATGCAGGTTTGCTCATCAAGACAGATATTTCGAAAAGAAATTGCTTGTAAACTGTTACACAAGCCACAAAATTTAGGAAAAACATTTTTTTTATATCTTTCTCTTCTACCCTGTGACAGTTGGAGAGCTCAGCATCTTTGCTGGGAGACAGGGAAGAAGGGAGCTGGCCCAGGGCAGGTGTTGGTGCCTGGGGAACAGGCCCACGCTTGGAAAGCAGTGTTAAATTTTGTCTGCAGGTTGCCCTGGAAAGGAGCTACTTGAGCAGAGAATTCCTGGTTCGCATCTGGTCTGTCCCTGGGGGATGGTCACACCTCACTGTCATCCTGCAGGAGCAAGTAGAGCGGCAGGGCTTGAGACTGTTGGAGGCAGTGGCTTGGCTTCAGGCAACACAGAAAGGACATGTATCCAAACAAGGATATGCTGCTTTTAAGAGAAAGGAAAAAAAGCTAAGGAAAACAGAACCTGTGACTTTGGAGAACTGAGAGTGAAAAAGAGCAGGAAAGCCTGGTGAGAACCTTCGAATGAGCTAAGAGCAGCCCAGTTGCAATGCAATGCAGACAGCTGCCACAGCCTGCAGTGACTACCAGACTGAAGTTCTTGCTTACAAAATTTAAACCTTCATGTTTGTATCAGTTTTGCATCTTGTTGTCATGGTGTTTGAAATCTAGTATTAAATGCCAGGATCAAGCCTGTATTTAACAGTAGAGCCAACAATAGTGTTAAGTCTTGGGTCTTAACTACTTCTCTGCGTTAGTCTCTTTACTGAGGCATTGCCTTGATAGTAAAGAAATTGAGATTAATAGGATACCAATAGGTGTTTACTTCTCTTAGTCATAGCAATGACTCATGACCAATATAATTTTTTCTATTATTTCCCTATTGTACACAGTTTTCCATTTGCCTGTCACTATGACATTGTGAGTGGTTCATAACATTTTCTATTGTATGACTCAGTAGAACAAAAGACAATAGGACAAAAATCTGTTTCTGCCGTTTGCATCTGGGTTTTTTTGTTGTTGTTGTTTAGTTGCAGTTAAAGTGATTTCTATTCCTTTGGTTTAAAGGAAGATCAGCAAAGATAATGTATCCAGTTTGGTTTAAAATCCTCTATAGCAAAAGTGTATCCTACATTTAATAAGTTAAAACATACTTTGGTGTTACTTGATGTCCTAGCTTTTATCACTTAACTGTCACTATAGTTAAAATATATTCTTAAGTGAAAGACTATTGTGATAATCCTTCAGAATTCTGAAACAAATCTCCTTTATAACATAATTTCCTCCTTTAAAAGTAAACACTGTTTTGTTGTTTTTCAAAATCGTTCAGTATTATGGTGCACAGATTCTTTTTGGCCAAGGAAAAGCATTTATGATAAAGAAAGACACAAACCATATATCATAAATGTATATAAGATTCAAACCAGAAATGGGATCTATGAAGATGAATGCCATCAGCTTAGAGATGGAATTTTTAAAAAAAACTTTGTAAATTTTTGATCTTTCTTGGGACTGAAGGTTAATTTAGATGGCAGGAAGAGTTAAATTTGTTACCAGATAAGAACTTACTATTGGGATGGAGTAATGAGATAAAATATTAACAGATTTTTAATGGTGTGGATATACAAATTGTTCCTTTGCACTTAGATGATCCAAATTCAGGTTATTCTCTGCAACTGAAAATCAATTAATTGCTTTTAGAAGAGCTCTCTTCCACTAATAGTTTGTAGCATAAGACCATAAAATATTAAATGCTGGAGATAGATATCTAACATAAGAACTAAATGTTTGTTAATGAACATATTGTGGTTTATGTTCCCCCATTTTTATTTGGGTGAAGTGATATCTTGCTGGAATATTGGAGATAACTATTGATCCCACTGAAAATGCACACAGACCTTACCTTAATATATGGATGCCTCCGGGTGTCAAACCCAGAAACACAAGTTCTGTGTTTCAGACCACAGCTCAAGCAGGTCATCTGCTTATGGATTTGGGCACTGACTGTGTTCTAACTCCTATTCTGGACAGTCAGTGGTCTTTCCACACAAAAAATGAGTCAGTGCTGTGTTACTCTGCTACTTAAAAAACATAACAAAATGAGTATGTTAATGTCCTGCTGTAAATTTCAAAAGGGCATTACTTTAAATTCCAAAGTTATTGAAATTACACATTATTTAAAATTCAATGTTTGAGTTTTGATGTCCTACAGAAAAGCCCAATAAGTGATGTGCTAATAAAATATTCACAATGAAAACCTTTATTATACAGGACTTTAGGATGCTTCTTCTTATAGCTTTTACTATACAGAAAAGTTGAGATTGAGACTAAGACTGAAGAAAGTCAGAGTTCTGGCTAGTGACAGTAATGTGTAGTAAGATATTTATAGGGGGAAATAAAAGAGTATATTTTATTAGACTAACCAGTACAATTCTGAAAAAAAAAAAAAAGAAAGAACAAAAAAACTCAACTGTGAGCTTTTGGAGCTCTGATGCTTTCTCTTTGATGTGGTTTGTACACTCTAGCAGAGTATGAGAGACAGCACTGCAAAACCCAGTGTTCGTGTTTGACAGCCACAAACCCACATGCTTTTTCTAGCAAACTGTAACAACAATTTACTAATCATTGTTATACTCAATCCCAGAAAAAGCTGGACCTAGAAATCATGCCTGTTGTAACTTAGGCAGGTTTTCCTTCCTTGCTTGTCACCCAAAAACTTAAATTTGGACAAACCTCTAAACTTGTGCTGGAAGACTGATGTAGGCAGAGCTGAGCCAAAGGAATTAGAAAGTTTGGGTGCCCAGAGGGTCAATTCAGAAAGAGAAGAGGGCTGTTTGTTTTGAAATACTCAAAAACTTTCCTAGCTCTTATCTTCCAAAGTTTCTTGGTTGCTCTTATAACAGATATTGCTTTCCCCAGGTAAATCTACCAATCCATATGAAGCCACTTGCCCAAATACCACTTTGTCTGTTTGCAAGACACTCACCTGAATTTTCATAGGTAATACCCTACATTGATTTTGGGACGTGCACAAGCTGATGTTGATATTGAGATTGCGTTTCCTTGGAGCATCTGGTTAGCCTCTGGAAGGAGAATGTGAGTGTGTGTGATAAGGTTTGCCTGAGTCTTTCCGAGGAGGTGTTACCTGGCTGTTCTGTGGTCTGCCTGGGGCGCAGTCCAGAGAGCTGAGCCTGGGTCTGTGTTTGTTTTGGAAAGGGAAGAGTTTCTCATCAGGTGATGATGGCAGAAGTAGGTCACCCAGGGCGTGAGGGGCCAGGTTGGATCAGTGGAAAGGTGACGAAAGACCCTGGTTCCTTGCCAGTACAGGTGCTGCTACATTTGTTTGTTGTTAGTGACCCGTGATTTTCAACATGTTTCAGCCTAAGGGGGAGGTATGTTCTCTGCACTCCCAGGCTGTGCAGTGCCTGGAGGTGTTTGGCTTTGGCTTGTAGAAAGGCTTATGGTTACAAAGCTCAGACTAAACCACTCTACAGCTTTTTCAGCACAGCTCTTGCTGTTGTCCTCTGCCTGCTGGAGAGGCGGGTGGTCAGGGAGGGATTCCTCAGGGATTGATTCACAGGCTTGAATGGGGTGGGGGGGGGCAAGCAAATTTTTTTTCTCGAGAAAAGTCTTGACAACATCGTCGTTTTGATTTCAGACACGGCTTTTACAGTTTATTTTTTTCTGTCCTCTGGCATTCTCCTCTCTTGGGTGTTAAGTCAGGTCAGCTCCTCACACAGCTGGGACTGACTTCCTCCTCAGAGCACCCTGGAAGGCAGCACTGCCTCATCCTCGCGGGCGAAGTCCTTTTTTCCGCTCAGTTTTCCCCGAATTTTTGCAATTTCAGGTTTCCCGAGTACAAGGGGTTAGGCAAGAGCTCCATAGCTCGGGCCTGGCTCTCAGAGGTGCAAAAATAATCTTAATCTGCAGCAGGGGGGGTTTAGATTGGACATTTGGAAGAATTTCTTCACAGAAAGGGTGATTAGATATTGGAACGGGCTCCCCAGGGAGGTGGTAGAGTCACCGTCCCTGGAGGTGTTTAAGAAAAGACTGGATGGACACTTGGTGCCATGGTCTAGTTGACACGATGGTGTTCGGTCGTAGGTTGTACCCGATGATCTCAGGGGTCTTTCTCAACATAACCGTTTCTGTGATTCTGTAAAGGAAGACCAAGTGTAAACCACCGGGAAAAATTTTAGAAAGGCGGCGTTATCCCGCCGAGGCCCTGGGTAGGGCTGCCGAGGAGGGCAGGGCGGAGCACGGCGCGGTTCCCGCGGCGCCCCGAGGGGCGGTGGAGCTGAGGGCGGCGGCCGCGCGCCCCCTCAGGCTGCCCGCGCGGCGCGTGTCTCCAGGCGGGGCGAGGAGCGGGAGCCAATCGGGAGGCGCCGCCGACACTCGGGTGGGCGGGGCCGATGCCCCGCCCGCCAATCGGGCGACGGGGAGAGGAGAGGGGCGGAGCCCGGGGCGGGCCCAGGGCGGGGGCCGGGGCGGGGCGTAGGTAAACACGGTGGCGGGGGGCGCGCGCCGCGCGGCCATGGCGGCGTCTCCTGCGGAGGTGCTCGGGCTGCCGGGCGAGGAGGTGAGCGAGGCCTCGGGCCGCCCCCCGCGCCTCCCGCTGCCCTCTCCGCGGAGGCCGGGCGGCGGCTTCTCCGCGGGGCTGAACCCCCCGCGGGGCGGGTGTTCCCTTTGGACCCACTGCGGTGTTACGCGGGGCGGGGGAGTGGGGTGAGGTGATGAGGGGGCGACCCGGCGGGACCGGCGCCCCGGTGCCGGCTTCTCTGCGCCCTGGCCCGCCGTAAGGTGGCGGTTGCCGTGCCGTCTGACCGGCATTCCTGTCTTCTCCCGTTGGAAGCTGTGGAGCCTCCTCCATGGACGGAGGGATCCGCGTGCGCTTGCAACTTCCTCGTGACGGAGTGAAGCGGGATTTCTTCCCCCCCTCCGCCCTCTTCCCGGTACCGAAGAATCGCGTCTTTGTTCCAGGCTTTGTCACAGGCAGTGTGACAGGAGCGGTGCGTGGATTAGAGCGGTACAAAAGGTAGTGCGGTGCCTGGGTGGTGGGGCTCATCCCAGCATTGCCATCAGCGGGAGTGTGAAATCCTGTCTGTGGTTCAGTGTTTTTTGCAATAAACCCGTGCGTGACTGAAAGTGGACTCCTGCAGTGGCCTCTGTCCTGAGGTCGTAGTTCCTGAGCACGTGGATCTTTTGGAAGGTAGCTGAGGCTGATGTACCTGTTAAGTGGTGTAAGTGGCAGACAGGTGGGGTTGGCTTTTGCATTGTAACCGAGGCTTGTGCATGGGGCAGGATATTATGGAATCGTTAACTTTATCAAGAAGAAGGAAAGTCAGGGGTTTTTTTAAATTGCAGATACAGGAAGACTAAAAGCAGTATCTCTGAAAGCTGTTTGATGACCTGTGTGAAATGTCAGTAATGTTGTCTTTGAGCCAACAGGATAAATTACCTAGATTGTCTTTGATCAGCTCTTTTTTGTGTTCAGGCAGTGATGATTTCTGTGTCAATGCATACTTGTTGCATCCATAATAGGAATTCAGTTTGTTAAAGCTCTAAAATACTATTCCTTGTCTTGTTAGCATGACTCTCTTTCTCATGTTGTGCTTTATTTCTGAAGAAGCTCTTAAACAACTTTTTTTTCTTCATCCTAGTATTTGAATTACATAGGATTTCTAATACAAAATTAGCACTGCATACTGCAAGGGTTGCATAACACTTCCTATTGCAAGATCCTGTTTTGAGTTGCTAGTAACTTTCTGAGGCTATGTAGTTGTACTAAAACATTCTGTGCCTTAGGCTCTCTATTTTAACTTTGTTAAGCTTTGTTCAGTTTAGTTGCTTTGTAGCCTCCCTTGCCATGGTGAAAATATTTTGAAATCTACTTGAAATTGAACAATTCTGATCTTCCCTCTATGTTTTTGAGCATAAATATGTTCCTTTGGAACAGCTGGGCAAAAGGGGAGAAAGCATGTAAAAAAATCCATTAGATCCAACTTTTTTCTTTAATTCAAAAGCTTAGCCAAACTTTTTCAAGGGATTTATGTGAAAAGTCTAGTTTGTTTATTCTCAGAGACTTTAATATTCAGTGAGTGAATACATACTGATTTGCACGTAAAGAACTTGCTCAGTTGTCTTCATAGTTTTCATGTGAGATTCTGCATGCACAAATGATCTTAGGGTTACAAGAAAACTGCTCTTCTAACTGCTTTTGCCTAGGATACTAGAATATAAAATAGAGTTCTCCCTCCTTGGATGGTCTTTTTCTGTCTTAACAGAGTTTAGTGAAGATACTACAGTCTTGAAGATTGTGTACACAGAAGCACAAGAAAAACATGGTCAGAAACCCAAGTTATACTGAAATTATCATCAAGGACTTTTCTGTCGTCTCCCTGCGTTGTTTTGCAGTCTTGTCATAGTTTGTCTGCACGCTGCTCCCTCCCCAGGGCTGCTCTGGGGCCTGTTCTGCAAAGATATTCATCTTGCTTGGGGTGTAAATCAGAATTGTCTAATGAAAGAAAGCAATGTTATCTGCAAAACCTCTTGTTGCAGCTTTTGGATGTGCTCCTATGGTAAATATTATTATTATAAATGAATGGTTAATCAGGAAGGCAGGTGAGAAGTTGGTATAATTGTTGAGGCAGTTGAATGCAGTGTTAGAGTGTGGATTCCATCACCACAACTCAAGTTAGACATTTTTGACAGATTTCTTTGTTAAGGGTGTATTAATCACTTGGACTTAATAAAGGATTGCTAATACGATGTTGCTGACACAAAAAGAAGCTGGGATAAAAAAGAATGTGTAATTGAGGTTATTGTGTATATTGTGTATACAGTGAGTTCATGTATATGTTGTATATAGGTATCTGAGTTGCAGTGCCTTAATCTAGCAGGTCCAGTTGTCCTTAATTTCTCTGGTTCAGTTTTTCTTCTGTAAAAGTATCCTGTCACCCCCAGGACTTATGGTGTAGTTGAGTATTGAAATAATGAGCTCTAGTAAGATCAACATAGAAAAAAACAATATTCTGTATTCAGAGCAAGGTCTTAGCAGCAGAAAAGTAGATATTGAATGGTATGGAAATAAGAAGAACATGTTGCTTTTTATCATCCTAGTAACTTTTTTTAAAGGGGAAAGGAATGTGATAAAGTGTCCTTCCTCTTCTCAGCAGGTCAGACAGTTCCTTGGAGCCATCAGTTGGGAACGTTCCCTGCTCAGACTTTGGCGTGGCCCGTGGTGTGGGAGCCCTGCCTGCTCTTGCCATGCTCGGGATACATCTTCCTTTCAATGCGGGGGCAGGTGTTGGTTCACACCCACAAGAGCAGACTGACACAACTGCTGCTGCCTTTCTTAGTCACAGCAAGGCTTTGGAGGAGGGGCTTTCTCATACAAAACTTTCAAGTTGTTAAGATTTGGGTTTCTGTAGATTGATCACTTTGATCAAGCATTTTCTGATGAGGTATTCACTTCCACTTGCTGTATTTTTGTGACTCCAGTTCTAAATACAGTATTTTCTAACAGTAGTTGTGGAATGCTCTTTCAAAGACTGAAGGAAGAATTATTGATATCTTAATTGTTATTTTTTTGGTTACAGAAGGAATTACATTTTTTTCAATGGTTTGCTGTGTTAAAAATATAATTTCTCAAGAGTTGTCCAGTATCTATTTCTGTTTTCTATCATAATACCTGCTTGCACTGTAGGGCTTTGAAATGGCATTCAGTAAAAAGACACTGATTGCCTATATACATGTCTTTCATAGCCAGTTTAATTTACAGATGTCTGTATGTCAGAGTTCCTACACTCCCAGCTTGAATTAAAGACTTCTTTTGTTTACCTCTTTTTATATTGCCCAGATAACATTACAAGTTAGATTTTTAGATCGTTTGTATCTATTATGTTTGGTTGCTTTCAGGGATGAATCTAGAAATGGGAACGTCTCACACTTCCTACTTTCCATGCATTTGTCGTTTCAGCTTTCTCAGTCCCTTGAGAACTGTCCTGTGAAGAACAAGTGTTCTTATTTACTGCAGGTCGCCTAAGATTTCTCATGGGCATATGGTATTTCATTCTGGAAAGCTTTAGATACATTGTTATGTCCTTTTAGGATCTACTTCTGGAATAGGTTTTATATGGTTATGTGGTTGTAGTTGGTGATTGGAATGACTAGGATACATGGTTTGTCTTCTCTACCTCTGCACACCTTACCCCACAACTCTTCTCGTATTGCTGTCTTTCGGAGGTGATGCTGATGAGATGTTTGACATGACTTCAGAGACTGGCATGGGTTTATCTTCTTTTGGGTTGCCTCTGACAAAACCAGTAATGTTGTTTGGCTCCTTTGTGCCTGAGCTTTAGGCAGCCCAGTGCTTCAGTTCCTGTTCAAAGCCTGTGGTCTCCCCTGTGCCTCTGGATGAGATGTCTGCTATATTTGACTGTTCTTATGCAGGCACTCAAACAGAAAAAATAGACATTCATGTCTCTCTGCTTTAGAAAGGCTCTCAATTTTTTCCAGGCCGTGAAGGACTTCACCATTGCAAGGCATGTCCTAGAATCCCTTGTGTCTGGATTAGTTGAGACTCTTGTAGAAATAGTGGAGCTTGCTGGCTTGTAGTCTTGAGAGGTTTCCTGATTTTCTTTGGAGTTCACTTGCTTTTTTTGAACAGCAGTGTAATTTGTGTAGATCCGGTGGTTTCCAGAAGCTATTTTATGTCCCTCTGTTTGTGTTGGATTTTTTTTTTTCAGCCTTTTCTTTACACTGAACTAATAAACCTTGAGTGGGACTGTTATGGATACTGGGTTGCACATAGTGAAAAATTGTTTGGTGATTGGTTGGAGGATTTTGGTTTATTTTAATTTTATTGACAAACTGGTAACTCCATTAGTGGACTTCTGTTATCTTGAATCCCTTCCTTAATTTGTAGTCAAATGCAGCTGTTAAATACAATCTGTATTAACAGCCAGCTTTTTTTGATGTGTGAGACTTGTATTTATGAACACAAAATGCTCACATGATACAATTAAGTTCTTCTAGTGAATTAGTAAGACTGATCTGTAACTGGCAAGAGGAAGTTAATGACTTTAATTGTGTTTAAAGGATCAGTTAATGTATAATTAATTATAATAGGAGTTAATTTTAATAGCAATGTTACTCAATCTAAAACTTTGTTTTGAAATAATTTCTTCAAAGAAAAATGGTTCAGCTCTGTCAGTCAGTGTAGAGGGGACTTTTCTCTGGATTGTGAAGCAATGGTCAAATGGGAAAGTCTCCTTCCCATTTTCCATCTCCTGGTGAAATGAAGTGATGATGCTGACAAAGACTTGCTCTCATTTGGGTGTCACCTAACATGCATGGCTGCCTCACTTGAGAGGTCTGATTATTGCAGGAAGTACTTTTCTCCACCTAAGGCTCCCCGTTCTGTGGGAAATGCTTTCTTTCAAATGAGAACTATATGCAGACATTATACGAATCTTAAGAACACCTTAATATATAGTTCCTGATTTTGCTAGAACCTTTAAAGCTGATGGTACTGTACTGTTTTATTCTTGTAATAAGCTTTGGTGCTTTTATCTTGGCTTTAGTAGGAGTTGATTCTTGACCTATCTAACAGGAACAAAAGAATAACAGGATGTTATTGCCTAGAGGAATTGTTTACTACCAAGTGTTCTCTGTTAGATTGCTCAGTCATTTTTATATTGGCTTCCTCAAAAAAACCCAAAAAAAAGCTATTAGTAGTCCAGCAGATACATTTAATATTTTACATTAAATTAACCATCCTGGCTTTGGTTATAGTCATTAACGTCACTGTTTCTTGATCTCTGCCTTTTTTCTCACCATTTCTTTCTGCTTCCTCCTGTCTTCTGCTCTCACTTGGACTTCTATCACTAAGGCCAGACTCATTCTCCCAGTTGTCTTTAGTGTTATTTTCCTGCCATGTGAAGTTGGAAAGGATGGAGGTGAGAATGAACAGTTTGTTAATACCTGTCATTTGCAATTATTGACTGTCAGCCAGACAAGATCATTCCATTCTCAAGGTTGTGAACAAGTTTTGAACTCCTTATAAGGTTGAAATTTCTTTCCAAGTGCTGTTTTCAGTGTCCAAAATGAACAGTTCAGGAATAGCTTCTTAATACATATTCATTGAACATAGGTAGTTTCATAGTGACTTTTGTGGAAATGAAACTATTGTCTTCTGCAAGTGCCACTGTATTAGTTTGACACTTGCTTTGCTGCTCTGAGAACACATTTTACAACTATTTTAAGGCATACATAAAAAGCATTTCTGTTTTATTATCAGTTCCAAGATTCACAAGCTGGAAAGCATTGCCTTTAAAGCTTTAAGTTACTGATTGTCAACATACTGGCTCAGAAACATTCTGTTTCATCCCTTGTTACACAGTATCTATTAATAAATAGATTAATTATTAGAGATGGTGAAAATGGCATGGTTTAGTTAGTCTCAGCTATTTTGACTAGCATTTTGAACATGTACTTTAGAATGTGCTAATATGATTAACAATAGAGTAATGATAAAACCTGGAAGTTGATAATAAGATAACTATCTTGCTGACTCAGCTCTGAAAAGGATGTTTTGTCTCACTTAATCAGACCAAGATGTTTTGGATAGTTTAGTCTCTGTAATATGTCGTAGCCTTATTCCCCTACCCCATAGCTTTGAAATACGATATAACCCCTAAAAACAATTTGAGCTTGAATTTGTTGGGAGCAGCCTAAGCGATACAAACACTGTGTGCAGCCACTCCCTGGCAGATTCAGTAGTTTTACCAATATTTCTTCTATTTCCGTTTTTACCTGATTCATATTGGGTGACTTACATTCTCAGAGGGAACAGCTTAACAGTTCAGTTGTAACATTATTGTATTTCTTTTTGTTTGTTTTTTTTGCCTCCAGCCTCTGGAATGGCTGGCAGTCAGAAGTTGTCAAAAGAAGCTGAATGTCCTTGTTCCATCTGTACAAACAATCCCAGTACAAGTCTGTGCCCAGAGCTGCTGCCTTTGATGGGCTGCTGTGTGCATGTCTGTGTTACAGAGCAGCTGGGTACGAGGGCACTAAACCTGTGAAACTCCCTGTGTGTGCAAAGCAGCAGAGAATGCTCGGTTTCTTCAGCTGTACAGACAGAATAAATTCAGATTGACCCGTTCAAGTTAATGTCAGCACTGCAGAAGGATAGGTAGACATTTATATCCAGGAAGAGACTCTTGTGGAGATAAACTGGTCTGAGAGAGCAGTCTCTCAGATAAACTGCAGTGCTGCTAGGCGTAGCTGGTGTGTTCCTGTTTACTGGCTAAGTGCCTGTCCCCTCCTCTGCCACCAGAACCACTGGAAACAGGACAGTGGTGTAAAAGAGTAGCAAGGCAAGCTTGAGATTGTCTGTAGTCAATCCTGAAGAGTAAAAGGTGTAGGCTGCAGCCTGTGTATTTTTTGGACCACAAAAACACTCATGTTGCAGCTGCCTGTGGATCTACAGGAGTTACTGTTCCACAATTTCTTTTATGTGGCTATGAAAGAGGCAAATAAGGATCCCCTGAGCAAAGGTGAATGAAGAGGATGAGATTCAAAATTGCCTTTCAAAGCCTGAAATTTTGATTTTCAATCTGTTCCCTGTGGGTGCCAGAATCAAGTATCTGATGCTTTGGTTCCATGCAGAGCTTGCATGGCCTAATTTTTGTCTGCATGAAATGAGCTTCAAAAGGTCCTGGAGCTCTTTGGCTGTTCACTGCTCTCTGGGATCAGTGTGTTTATGGCAGCCTTTTTGAGCTGTGGCAGCAGTTCCTCCGTGATTCTGCCATGGATGAGTGAGGAGGAAAGGTCGGATGGTCACAGCGCAGCCCGGGATCCTGTCAGCAGGCTCTGCCTCTTCAGGATGTGTGGGGTCATGGCATAATGGCTCCTTCCAGCGTCAGGCCCTTCTGCCTGTGTTTGAATCAAGCTGTCTGAATTTCCCCTGATGTTCCTTGCACGCTGGTGTGACCAGAGAATGGGGAACCTCGTATGTTGCGATTATGTATTGCCCTTGCATGTTAGCATGGGTTTTTTCCTGAAGTTTCTAATCTTCATAGCTTGGGAAAGGAAGAACTGGACCCTTCAGTGTCAGCTATCAGTTTAAAAAACCAAATAAGGGTGTGGTGGCTTTTGGCAGTGAGAGCTGTCAGTTGAAAAAGTGAAAGTGAAAAAGTAGATCCCTTGGGAAGATTGTTGTGAACAATGCAGGAATTTTTAGAAACTGTTTCTTTTAATGTAGAAAGGTATTTCTGTGGGGCATACTTTTTCATACCTTTGTGGTGGTTTGGTTAGTTGTTCTGCTCAGCTAACTAAAATGCTGTAGCTGTCCTAGTTTGGCACTGACCCCAAATAAATAATAACCTTTCTTTCAGCAAGGCATGTTTAAATCAACCTTCAGCATGCCAGCATTGGGTTTGTGGCTTCTAGTTTCCTGAGGCTATGTGCAAAGCAATTTGTCTTTCTGTAAAATAGCTTTCATATCTCTATTATGATACAAGTAAACAAACCATGTGATGAAGCCAACTTTAAAATCTCAGGAGCATGGATCCTATTCTGGGATGTCCCCTGTGTGGACTACACTGATACACTATTAAGCCTGACTCTGGGATGCCTGTGCCCAAAAGCATCAAATTGTCTTCTCATGCTTGAATAATGGAGCAAATCTCGTGGTCTAAGCAGGTGAATGCAGATACAAGAAAACATAATTATCTTTTTGGGCTGTGTGTCCTACATCAGCATCGGCTCTCAGTCTTTTTCTGAGAAGGAGAAGCTGGGCTGGTTTGTCAAGCTGATTTCTGGCTGTGACTGAGGACCATCCTCCTGTGGGAAGGGGGTTGAGGTGCTCTGGGTGCAGGGCAGAGGTGCTCAGGGAGAGGGGAAATTCATGCGTGGGACTCTTGAATCATCACAGAAACTCGCTGATATTGAATGTCACTGAAGCCAAGTAATTGGTAGATGATAAATTGGACATTGCTTTAGAATGTAATATGGGTGGATACCTTAGGATATTTGTGATGTATAAAAGCACTAACAAATAGCTCTTCCTAATTTGATGCCAAAATAGTTTTCTGCTTACGTTTTCTTAAATCCGTTCCGTTGTTGCCATAAAACACTTGATAATGTTATGTACTTTAAAAGCCTGATCATGACTGAAAATTTTGAAAGCTTGGGCCACTTACTAATGGTCAGTGCTTGGAGGGGTTATTTGTTGGTCTTCCTTTTCTGAATTCTTAGTGTTTCTAGACAATTTCTTTTGAGGTGAAGGCTGAAGTTAGACTTGTGACTTGGCTGGAATTGACTTGGACCATTGATTGTTTTGTCAGTGGGTGGACATTGTAGATGTTGATTTCAGTTCCCAGGCAATCACCTCTAACTGTAGAGGGTGGGAGAAACTTGCTTACTTTATTTTATTTTTATTTAATGATCTGTTCTCAGTTTTACATTTTTAGCTAGTGGTTCCTGCCTTAGGATTAGGATGCAGTTCTCTCCATTAGCTTTAAGAACCATTCCAATTGGGATTGGTTAGGGAGTCTAGCCCTGTGGTTGTGTAGGAGACCAATGATAAAGCATTCTTAGTGCTTCCTAGGAGTCTCCTTTAGAAAGCACTTTCAATAGTATGTGGAATTCAGGAAGCCCCCATGGAGCACATCTACTGCTTCACCCATTGCTCTTGTATCTTTAACTCCTTAACCTAGACTGGATTGGCTTTCCTCACAAGTGCCTCTGGCCCACCATCTCCTACAAACAGCCCTTCATCTCGAAAGCTTTTTGCTTTCCAGAGAAACAGTGCCCATTTGTCTTCCTCCTCTGATATGGTCACAGCTGTTGGGATTTTTTTTTTCCCTCTTGAATTCAGTACCTTATCAGATGAGCCATGTAAGACTGTGCAGCTGTATTAATTAACAGGAGAAGTGTAATTACTTATGTCACTCCTGTGAAGGTAATTTGTATAATGTGTAATTAAAATATTTTTTGGTTTCTTAAAAAGCTTGTACCCTGCTGGCAGGTCGTATCAGAAATCTCAGTATTTTAAGTGTGATCTCTCTGTGCTGTTAAGTAAAAATAGATGCAAGAATTTTTTATTCTTGCATTTCTTTCCAGAGTTTATTACTGGTTTATTAATCTGTTTCAATTAAATTTTATACCCTTTTCATTTTGCCCTGGAAATAAATATTGTCAGAGTCTATTTCCCTCCCTTTAATGAATGCCAGGATACCATTAAGTGGAAACTTCTGTGGTCCATACAGATTTGTCTGAGTGTTACTGGTAGAGCTATTTCTGTCAGACAAAGTAACTGCATCATTAAGTCTATAGTTTTCAGTGTGAACTCAAAATTATGCCCATAATTTCTTTTAGCTTTATTAATTGAAAATAGACATGAAAAATAAATCTGAATGCATCTTGAATATGTTACTTTGTTTTTAAGGAGAACACACGAATTGTCAGAGTGAAGGTTATAGCTGGAATTGGCCTGGCCAAGAAGGATATCCTAGGAGCCAGGTAAGAATGTTCTTAATGTCTTAAGGGGCAGCTGCTTCTTTATTTTCTTTCTACAGCTCTTTAGTTCTCAGTAAATTATAGTGTGCCTCTTGCAAAAAAAAAAAAAAAAAAAAAAAAAAAAAAAAAAAAAAAAAAAATCCAAACTCTTTCAACTGGTAACTTTATAAAATTCTTAGAGACTATATAAACATGAAGATATCTGCTTTCCTGTCCAAGAGTGACTTGGACAGCTCTTATGTATTGGCAAAACAAAGTAGAGGAGTGTTTTATTCTCTGCACGGTAAAGTAGCTCTACCATGGAGAATAGATCCATGACTGTATTTCACTTCAGGTAGGCTGCAGCTAAAATAACTAGAGTTTAGTTGTAGTCAGAGTTCTCACCTGTGCTTGAAAGACTTGGAATGAACACTGTATTAAACACTGGTAGCTATAAAACTGTTTTAGCTCAAATTATGTGCAGAGATACAGTGACTTAACATTTAACAAAGGAATAATCAGACTTCTGAGTTGGTGATTGAAATGCTTTTAGGATCTTGTAGAGTTGGCAAGTGGCAGAATGCATTTTGTGCTAAAGCCACTTCTGCTGCTGGCCTTTGTACAGAGGGTCTAGAAAAGTATTGATGGTTTAGTACAAGTTCTGCTGTCAACTGCTTTGGCATATGTGCAGGAATGTTGTTATTTTAACAACAGCAAAATTGCTGTGTGTGATATCAGTTTAGCAATAGCAAGTTTGTCTTGTGAAATTCATATTTTCCCTAAAGCCAGACAGTCTGCCTTAAATTTCTTGTTCATGTACAATTTTTTTTACTTCAAGCAAAAATAGATCAGCTTTTCTCATCAAAACTTTTAAATATGTGAAAACCATATGCTCTTTTGCTGTATGGCAGACAATTTTGGTCACCTTTTGTTACTACTCTGAGCAATTGAATGCTTTGATTGTTCATGAAAAGTAGATTTTCATATATATTGGGTTTTCATTCTACAGAAAGGGAAAAGGCCGTATGAAATTTTAAGCAACAGTATTACGACACCTTCATTACAGAAAAATTCAGGTTAAACTCTGTCAAAGTGATGCAATGTTTAGTAAAATTGTTGCATGTTCGAGGAAGTACCTCAAATTCCAGGTGTTGAGAAGTGTTAAGTTGCTTAATACTTCAAGAGTTTTCAGTCACAACTGTTTTTTTTTATGTATGTTTTGTTGAAATGTGAGAGGATTTATTAAATCTGTTCTCCTGAAATAACTGTGAAAGAGGACAAAGTCAAATTGTACTGATACACAGAATGGCATAGCTAATATGATCCTTATCACAACTAGTGTTTATATTAGTTTTATCTCTAAAACTGTGTAGGAAATGATTGTAATTACAAACGTCTGTGGTATTTGCAAAGTAATTGTAACCCCTAGTTACATAACTGCTATTAACTTAAGCCTTTAAAAATTTGACTGCTGATAATGGTGACCTAAAAGGGCATAGAGCAGCATACTACTTGTTTGGTTTTTTTCCCTACCAGTGACCCGTATGTGAAAGTGACATTGTATGATCCAGTGAATGGAGTCCTTACCAGTATTCAAACAAAAACTATTAGAAAGGTTAGTCATCTTATCTGTGTGGGTGTGGTGGGGGGTTGTTTGGGCTTTGTGGTATTGTGCTGAGGTTTTTTTTTTTTTAAATCTAACTCCAGAGGAAAAGTTAAAGCTGTATGAAATATGAGAATTCATGTCTTTTGAGTGAATGGGTGTGTTGAAAGGAGCATTCCATGGTCTGCTCAGCTTCTCTGTTTATAGCATTATTGCGGTATTTTCACTTCAAAAATTTTATTGAAAGGTGGAGGGAAATAAGGTGAGTACTGAGGAGTATAAGGTGAGTACTGATTCAAAACTATGTCATTAATTAAACACAAAAACACAATTTGCCCTGTTTAAACATCAAATTGCACCATTCACCTGAATCATGATACTACTTGTTTTTCTAGAATACATACAGGAAAAAGTCAGTACTGCTAACTTAGTTTAACTGAAAATGAAGAACTGTGTATTGAGAGGGAGAGCACTCTTCTCTTCCAAATTGTTGTTCTCAGATAGTGGCTGTGATTTATGTTATGAGATCACTCATGCATTTTTCCTTCCATGTTGTTAATTGTTACATTAAACTCTCTTTGTAGCTAAGCTATCAGTAGTTATTTATTAAAATAATCACAATTCAAAGATCAGTTTAGTTGAGTGAGTTATGCTGGGTTTGGCCCACCTGTGCCTGGTCTGTGTAGTTTTTGTTGCTTAAAGATTTGGCATTTGTTAAGAGTTTGCATGTAACAGTAATATGGCTGTTGAACTGAGAGGAAGGCAGTGCTTATTACTGAAGGGACATACTCTAAATTAACTGTTTTCAAGTGTCTAATGCACCTTCCCTGCATCCATGGCATAGCCAATATCTGACAACACCTGCATAAGCTGTCTCCATTCTGCACTGCATTAAACAGTACAAGACTGCTTTGACTTCTACCAGCAATATCAAGGTTAAAGGTGCTCTTTTCTTTAGTGGATTGTTACATGGAACAAAATGTGTAATACATTAAAAATTCTGTACATTCATACAGAATTATCAGTATAACTAATGCTGTCTTTTCTTTTTCTTCCTCTGCACATAGTCCTTAAACCCAAAATGGAATGAAGAACTCTTGTTTAGAGTAAGTGGTTTTGTTTATAGCCTTATTACTTGCTGGATATTATGCTGACACATTGGGAAAAACTACTCACTGCTCTCCCTACTTCAGAGCTATTCCTTAATTCAGAAATAACTCTGCAATTAATGTTCTAGAAGGCTCACAAACTGCTTTCCTTAGAAAAAGGTTTGTTAGCTCTGGCACAAATGTTGCATTTTCAGTCTTGATGTTGCCTTCTTTCTTCTGTGAATGTTCAAAGGCATGTGCATGGATTTAGAAACAGTTTGGGATAGTACCAGTTATGGCTTATTGGTTCTAATAGAAATGCATTGCATAGTAGAATGGCAGCAAGGTATAAATTTGCTGTTTAATAGAGACCTTTGGTATTTCTTTCCTCCTGCGTAAACACAGAGTTTTTTCTGAAGACAAGTGCTGGAATTCAGTATATATGTTAATCATCATTATATTTCTTTTTCATAGGTTAATCCTCAGAAACACAGACTCCTTTTTGAAGTATTTGATGAAAACCGTTTGGTAGGTCTTTTTGTGTTAATTTTGCAGTGTATTAAAGACTTGAATGAAAGCAAGTCCATCAGGAATCAGTGTGGATAAAAAACCCACTCCAAACAACCTTAATTTCTATAATGAAACCTAAAGCTAAAGGCAGATCTGATTAATTTATCTGAGATTACCACAGTCCTGAAGTTCTGAAGCAGTTACATTATTACTATAGCCTTCTAATGTGCTTTAGCTCATGAAAGCATCATTTTTTTATAGTGCTGTTCACATGATAGGAAATTCTTTGGTGATGTTGAAAGCTATACATTGGATGTTTATTTTTCCCTACAAACAAAGCAGTCTTGATATCTGGTGTGAGAAGCTTCTTCAGTGTGTGAGTAGCATGAAAGAAGGCATACATGGATTTTCTTCGGAAAGCTCAAGAAGTGAACAGTAGGTGTCACTCTGAAGGGCAGGTCACTGGTGAGATAAGGCTAGCTTGTGCTTTTATCTCAGTGCAATCAAAATTCCTCCTCTGACCCAAGCTCTCATTTTGTGTCCAGATGTCTAATTACCTGTGTTTGTTTGTGTGTTTCGTTGTGAGTAGCGCTACAGTCATGACACTTGCAGCTGTTTCACTGATGTTCCTTGTCACTGGAATAAATACTTTTCCCTTCTGCTTGGGGGACATAATAGAAAGGTTTGAGTGCTCTTGCACACCAAACAGAGCTTCATTCCAGGTAAAGGATCTCTCAGTGCTTTGTGCTTGAGTAGTGTGTTGGCCGTGAAAGCTTTCCTAAAGCTTTCTGCATTGTTTCTTTTATCGAGGTGCTGTTCTTCTGAGGTTGGGAAGAGTGAAAATGTGTGTAAATATAAGTACAAACTGCCTAGATTAATGAGATTTAAGAATGAAGAGACTTGTTCTTGGTTATAGGCATTACACAGTCCCCAAACCATTTACTACTTAACTGGTGATATTACCTGTCCCAAGTATTTCAAATATGGTCTTCTCTGATTTATTTAAAAGAAATGTTAAAGGGGCACAAGCACTTGTGGCCTGCATGGGAGGTTAAATGTGGTTTTTCAGGATGCTCAGGTTTTCATCTGAACGTAATATTATGGGTTACATCACATACTCCAAACGAGTTAGAAATACTCTGTCCATTGCACGTCTTGCTAGAGCATTGCTGCCACCACCTGGAAGCCACGAGGCATGATTAGAAAGTAAGATTGTTCATGTTTTGAGGGGAGGCCAGTGTTTTCTTTATATTTTCCACCAGAATAACTCCTTGACATTCTTTCTCTAATCTAGAATATATTAAGTTGTTTGATCTGTTTGCATATGGCGAGGAACCAATTAAAAGTTTTGTTGGTATTAACTAGGAAATGATGCTTTGTTTCCCATGCATGATTATATTTAGAGATCAAAGTATCATGACCTCATCAGTCACCCTGTAGTTCTATAATAAAATCCCAATGTTTTTCATTGTTTCCATCTCACTTGATGAATGGAACAGGCCATCTCTCTATATCTCTTTAGCTTTGCTCTCAGAAACAGTGTTTTTATCCCAGATGTCTTGGGTTGTTTTAAGTAAGACAGATTGTTGCCTTAGCTGTGATTGTTATTTAGCATTGACAGACTCCCCCACTTCTATTAATTCATCCTCACATGTCAAAAATCATAGGTGCCTTGCGAAGTAGCTATGATCAAAATTATTTCATCTTCTGTTATTTTAGTATTCTATTTTCAGTGTTCTTTTATCCACCTATTGGGTGACTGTTTAAAGTCTAAATGTGAGCAATCTGGTAAAACTGAAATATTCTTATATTTTGTCTTCCCAGTGGTTAATTTCCTCTTTACAAAATTTTATCCCAATTGCTTTTATTCCCTTTAACTTTTATTTCAGCCAGAAATACCTGCTTGCTTTTAAGAAATGTTGTATTCTTGAATACCAGCCTCAAAACCTTTCTTCAGAGTTTAGCTTAAATTTTGGGTCTTGCTGCCTTGGTTGTATCATCAATAGTCCCGAAGTCTTCCCGTTACAGCTTTAAAACTTTTCCAGAGTCACTTGTCTTTAATTTGGTAAAGGAGTACTAAATCTAGTTTGTCCTTCTGACTTGCAAACCCGTGGTAGAATAAAAGGGCTTGAATGGTTTGTGGAGTCTTTAGTTATGGTTGTCTTTAAAAACACACTAGAAAATATCAGGAAGAACATTGAGATCACTTAGGAGATGAATCAATGAAGGGAACACACCTCTTGCTATCTGTCTTACAATGCAAGTATATTGCAAACTGAGTGCCTGAATCTGTTACTGATACTGAAGAAATCAGTGATATTAAGCTTTGAATGGAACTATTAGCATGTTTAAAAAATACTAACTTTTAGTTTATTTTTATGCCAACTCTAATTCAGCAACACCAAATTTAACACTTTAAAAGCAATTTTACATTGCCTGAGAAAGCTGTGGTTGGCTGGCAGTACCTATACAGGTGTAGCTGAGGAAGAGAGATATGTTGAGAAGCTTTGCTGGAATCCTAAGCCATGAGTTACCAAATTATGTCAGTTCTTTTTCTTAGGATTTCTGTAGTAAAATTGAACAAAACATTTCAGACTTTCCACTGGGGGAGAAAGTAATGCTTTCATTAAAAGAAACCAGGACCTCCAATGGTTGCACTTTGTGTCACAACAATGTGTTACGAGCTGTGGCACTAATATGTTTGTTCTTGGGGAGAGATGAAGCCTTTAGAAACACATTTTTTACTTTTCACTCACATATCTTAGGGTCACTTGCTGATGTTTTTGGTTTGTATTTGGTTTATTTGGTTTTATGGGTATTTTTTACTGTATTGCTTGAAGTTCAAATGTAACTTTTTGAAACTGACCTTTGAATCTTCTTTGGTATTTTCCTTTCCTCTTTTCTCCCCATCCCAGTCCTCCACCAACATATAACTTTAGAAGAAGTCCTGTTGGTTATAATGAAATAAATGAAATGTTGTATTTGTTGGCTTTTTATGAATAAGCTAGTATTCATTTATTGCTGCATTCTAATAAAGGAATTCAGGTAATGGAGGTTAAGTACACCCTGGAGTATAATTAGAAAACAAATTTGTTGCTTGCAAACAAGGCACTGTGAATTTGATTCTTGGCTCTTTTTTGGGAAGGAGGTATAAATGTTAATTTTACTGCCTTCTAGCTTAAAATACAGTAAAGGTTAAATAAATATGAAGCAGAAAAAACTCCTAGTAGTATGACCTATAAAAGTATAAATGGCCTAGTGTTCTCTTCTGTTTGTACTCTTTCAGCAGCACTAAGTAATTTCATGCTAATGCAGTAGCATTCAGTACTGCATCATATATGGCTTATGTATTCAAAAGTACATTCATAACCCAATATTGTTGTTTTTCAAAACAAAACCCACAACAGAAATCCCACTTAACAGCAGGATTCAAGATTGTGTTTTATCAAAAGTCCCACTAGGTGCCAGCAAAGGACCTCTACAGATTATGTGAGTCGGTGAAACATTTTGTAGGAATTCTCAATCCCTTTACTCTCGGAAGAATTGACAGTATATTAACTTTTTGGCATGCTGATAATTTTATTTAAGAAATGAAAATTTAAAAAGATAATAGTTATTTATGAATGTATGAGGCAATTTGTGTACAATTATACAGAATAGCTTTCTGCTGTAATTGTTTGGTAATGTTTTTTATCTCTGTGCATACTTAGTTCAGTGTTCTAAAGTTTGTGTAGCTGGTCACATATCTGCAAATCACATTGAACTGTAATGAATGTGTCCTTACTCTGGACTTCAGCAAACAAGATGAGGTAGTTTAATTTGTAGGAATAATTTTGTTTCTTTCTAGCTTTAACAGCTGTGGTTAGAAAAGGTCAAAGCAGAAAAAAACCCAAATGCCAAATTATTAAGCAGAAAAACTTTTTTTGGCTCCTATTCAGTTGCACCTCATTTAAAATTATGAATTAATAAACACAGAGGGTTCTACTATGTGCAGATCTTTAGAAAGTGTGATTGCTTAGCAGCATGTGGATTGCAAGATAATGCCAGATTTCTTTCAAGTTTTATTTAAATAGTGCAGAAAAACATTTTCTTAAGGGAGAGGAGGCTTATTTCACTAGTTTGTGCATAATTCAGACCTCAGCAGTTTGCTAGCATGGTTACTATTTGGAAATTCAATCCTGGACTTGATACTCAATTATATGGGACCTCATTCCTACCAACTTCCTGTAATTCTAAACCTATGGGTAAAAATATTAGTAGTCATACGCTGCTGAGGAAAGTACGGACACATTGACTCAGCTCGTGCAGCCGCAGCAGGCGCTGCTGTTTGGGGCTTGGAAGTTCTGGAAGCCTAGTATAGTGTTCATTTATGCAAATTCTGGAAGGTATAATTGAAACCAGGTCAGTAGTGTTTGTCAGTGTGTCGCAGCTGAGGTGCTTGGAACATAAGGGGTTTTTAAATGAAGGCTTTCTGACTGCAAGCAATTAACGACGGTCCAGAAACTACAGTTCAAGGAATGGCTGACTTATTCCAAGAGGTACTTTCTTTTAAAATGCTAGTATCTTGTAGAAATTAGGACAAAGACTGCAACTTTTATGGGCTTTTACTGTTGCGATGTACCAGCTCTGAGTTCTGCGCAGCTGCCTGTAGCCTTTCTGCTGAAGGATCTTTGTGGGTTTCATTTGCTAACATGCGTGGAAATGAGAACAAATGGCACGCCGGTTAAGATTGCATTTTGCTACCCAAAGAAGCAACACAGATCCATTATCAGAAACCTCTGAAGATTTTTTAGATAGTAATAATTGTATGTACTTCAAAAAATCTCAGAGTTCTGCACCTAGCATTACACAAGTGAAACTAACTCCTAGACAAGCTGCTTATGCACCTGTAGTGCAACAAGTAATTAATCAAGAGAAAAGCACAACTGTTTCTTCACTGCAAATAAAAAAGAGCAGCTCACTGCATATTTCCTTGCAGTCTAGGAAGCAGAGTGGATGTTCTCAGTTTGGTGATGCTGTGGCTGCTGGTGAAGACACTTCATTCATTGGTATTGGTAGTGAAGGGAGCTGTGGTGCTGGAACTGTGGCTGATCATCGATCTAATGACTGCCTTCTGAGCAATGCTGCTCTGGGCAGAGGCAGCCTCAGCAGCATTGCAGCAAGTGACAGTGGCTCGTTCAGCAGTGCTGGCAGTGACTATGGATCATGTGCAAGTACAACAAGTGATGGAGGTTCATATAGTAACAGTGTCATCAGTGACAGTGGCAGTGGCACTCTTTGGACAAGTGACGGTACTTTCTGTAGTAGTGTTGCACATGGTGACTCTTCATATAGAAGCTCTACAAACAAATGTAATCCCTCCAGGAGCAACTCATCTCAGGAAACACTGTATAGAAGTAATACTACTTCTGACCAAGATACTTTGTCAGTGAGGAAGAAAACTAAAATTCCATTGCGACGTTGTTCATCACTGGTTATTTTTCCTAGGAGTCCTTCCAGTACTCCTCCAGCTTCTCCAGTAAGCTCAGGTCAACTACCACACAGAGGCACCTATCAAACATCTCATAAATTAATTATTTCTTCTAGTGAGCTGGCACAAAAAGAAGATCAGACCATTTCCAAGGGATTCCTTTCAACAGCAGTCAATGGACTTAGACTTTCTAAAGCGGTTTGCTCTTCTGGCGAGGTCAGAGACATCCGACCACTTTATTTGAATGCATCATTACAGGACAAAAGTCAAATTTTGAATGGTCCTCAGCAGGCAACCTGTGAAGAAGTACCTGATGGCTTCTCATGTGTTTCAGTTCATCTTACACAAAGAGCATTTGCATCAAGCAGTGAAATGGTTAATGGCTCTTGCAGTCCAGAGTTAAATCTGAACTCTGGTGCAAAATACCCTCATTTAAAACTGGAACGTAGCACATCTGCATGTCTGCCCTCAAAAACAGATTCAGAATATCCAATTAATATAAATGAAGTAGGAAGATTGAATGCACAGATGAGCAGAACTCACCATATTTTGCAAAGAAGTGTTTCCCTGGAAGGATCACGTCAAAAAGTTTCTTGCTGCTTATCCAGCCTTAAATACAAGTGTCATAGTGCAAGGACGTCTCAGTTGCACATACAGTTCAAAGCTGGGAATGAAGGAAAAACAACTGGTGTTAGGAAAAGATATGGAACCTCTAAAAGGGAAATGTCTGGCACTTTGTGGAGGCCCCATAAGGTGAGTGTTGTGGTTTATAGAAAAATGTGATGGTATTTTGCAGTTGAAATTTAGCTGGAAAATAATAAAAGTTTGCAACCAAGACTTAAAAGCAATGATTTCAAAGTTTCCTAATGGTGTCAAATTGTCACCATTAGGAAGTTAATTTTTTAATTATCTGTAACATTTGGGGTTTTGATTAGTTTCTTAGAATATGGTACATACAGTAGCATAAGTGAATAGCTTACTGTGAAATACATGTATTTAATAGATTTTAAACAATATTTTGCTGTGTACATGAACTCAGAGGGATTTTCTTGTGTAGTTATCAAGACATGGGAGTCATTTAAACTTCAGAATAAATTTTGTACTTATAAACACATAACTTTCAGTAAATTAATGGTAGTCACTGAAGTTGTTTGCATAGAAAATGAGTAAAAATGGGGGTCTTTTAGTTTCATTTCAGATAGGCTTTATTTTACAGAACAGTTTGTTGTATGTAGAATTAAAGATAAGTCCTATTTGAGCAGAGAAACCATAAATACCATTTGTTTCTGTATACACCCTGAACCACAGGAATTTTCAGAGTTTCCTCTCACTCTTTTTTTCCTCTTTCCAACTACTATTTCAGCCTGAGCAGTACAGAGTAATTTAATACCTCTACCAACAACATTGCTGTTCAAATTATAGTACTTGGGTCTAGAAGGCTTATATTAAATATTTTTTTTTTTTGTAATGAAATTCATGTCCAGCTAAACTGCAGAGGTGTCTATTCCTATTAACTCTTAAGGCGGTTAGTAAAGCATAGGCCACATGAAAGGTGGATTTAAAGCCTTATTTAAATAACATTGTGAGGACTTAAATTATCTGAATATTATCAGTTATGAATGCTGATAAAAGTGCAACAATAGATGGTTACTAAAATTGTTTTAAGAACTCGTTCTCATTGATTTGACACTACTACCATATAACTAACATGCTTGTTTAAGTAAAGGGCTTTTTGCCAAAGACCTTATAATTATGACAATCCCTTTCTAAACTAGTTAAGACAGTTACCTTGGAGGTGTTAGCCTGGAATTTTCTGTCTTTTGTTCCCCTTAGAGCAGTGCCTGATAATTGTACACTTTCTGTCTTCTTTAGTGGTTTTTTTGGTTAGAGTTTAAAGAAAAATGCTCTTTCCTTCTTGAGAAACTGGGATTTATGCTAAGCTTCCTTATAAAACTCAGAGTGGACCACAGATAATCACTGTATATATATATATATATATATATATATACACATACATATTGTTTGATGATTCTTCATCCCAAAATCACACTGTGAAGTGAGGGGTAAAATCCACAATAAGCACAAACAGATTAGATCCAGAATAATTAAAATGTGTCAGTTATTTTGAAAGTATATAGTGAAAAAATGTTGGGTCATGCACTTCAAGTACATTTCTCATCAACTCTCACTGCTGTCTTTGTGTTTAGTGGGAGCTGATATGAAAGACTTTCTGTATTTTAATCCAAGTTCAGGATTAGACTGTTATCTAACATTTCCAGAAAATCTCCTAGGACACTGGAATGGCAATACTTCATTTCAGTTCCCAGGAGCAGTGTTTACAATGGATTGACGCAAACAACAGGTACAGGAACCTTTCAGTCCTCAAATGGCTCTGTTCAGTTTTTATGTGTAACCAGTAAATAGGTAAATATTCTATAAAACATGTTATCAAAAAATGTAAAAGCCTCCCCCACCAAACCAAGAAAAAACTATAGCAGTTCAGCAATCCACTGGAATAAAATAGATAAATACCATTGTATTTGTTATTAGTCTTTGTGACCAAAATAACGGATTCTATGGCAATCATTTAATTACATAGTCCTGTTAATTATCATGGTGTATTGTGACTCATTTAAAAATAAACAACTCCCAAAATATTTCTCATGACTCCAGTTAGTCTGGCCTAGTATATTGATATGCTGAGTCTGAGTTCAAATTTAACAAGTTGATACTGGAGTAGCGTTTAGTAATGTCAGCTATCTGTACAGGGCAGCCATGAAATCAAATCAGTGCTGTGGTCAGAGACTCCAGAGGCTGAAGCAGCAAAAGGTCTATGCATTCTTTTCTTCCATGCCTTGCTACCAGCCTTCAGCCACCTCAGATCACATTTCCTGCTTTCCATAATCAACAGCTTGTTAAAGGCTGGCTTGAAAAAAAAAAAAAAATCAACACCATTTCTATGGTGACTGGCCTTGGGAATATTTTTAATTAAGTTACAAAGTGGGGAATGGTAGTGGCCAGTGCTGGTCTTTACTGGAAAGTTATTGAATAGGTCCTGTAGTAGATACTGGAATTTCATTTATGTGAAGCAGGAAGAAGAGATAAGTCCATGGTTACAGCATTGAAGGTTGTCCTTGACATGTATTTCTGCTTTAATGGTTTGGGTCTTTTCATTATTGTTTGGGGGTTTTTTTGTTTTTTTTTTAGTGCATCTATCTCTTCTTAGGGTAGAAATAATCTGCAACTAAAGCATTTTGACATCACAGGTGTGGATTGGGAGGGTAGGAATGAGTAAGGGAACAGGTTACTTGTCATCATATATACATAAACTCCAAGAGGTACAGAGAAAGGCAGAAGCAGTGAATATAGTTCCAGTTCTTGTAGAATATAAACAAACTTCTAAAAAAATAAAAGTTCTGTTCATCTCTTCCACAAGCATAATATCATGTTGACAACCCTGTTGACATTAGCTGTTCCTTCCCCATCAGTATCACTCTCTATTGGATAATTGAATATTGTAAATGTACTTGCAAATCTGTTTCAGCAGCTGTATACATTTAAAATAATTTCTCATACAATTGAGGCTATCAATTGTGTTATAGGCCTTTTGTTTACAAGTAATTTTGCTCAAGTTTTGTCTCTAGTTATTGAAATAAAATGTTTTCAATCAAAAAACCCCCAAATTTCAGAGATGGTATAAAATAACTGGTTTTCTACTGTCAGATTCATGTAAGGGAAACCTTTTAGTTAGAACTCCTGAGCTTTTTTCACCAAACTCTTAATAAAAAATGCTATTTGAATCTTGCTGTACTAAATTTAAATTTAGCAAAACAGTAATTTGAGGGGGCTGTGTGTGAGGATTTCTCTTGAATAACTTCCCAGCTGATCTGAACATGCTGGGGGGATGAGAACCTGTGTCTGGAAGATTGTGATTCCCTTGATAAATGCACCACAAGTTAGTGCTGAGTAGTCTGAGTTTGTCTTCTTTCTTGCATTTTCCTTAGGCATAGAGCTTCTATTGTAGCATAACTCCCTCTCAGAAAATAGTGATCCAGCCAGGGAGAAGCACCTAGAGAAGGGAAGGACAGCTGTGGCTTAGCTCCAGCTTTGCACAGGGAGCAAAGGGCTGCATGTGTATCAGTGTCCCAAATCTGTGCAAGGAAGTGAGGTGGAAAAGGAGCATCAAAAGCAGAAGATTATGGAGCCAATACAAGGCAAAACACAAATTGGCATCACTTTATGCTACTGTGCTATGGTAACCTCATAATCTAACAACTTTCATATTGTTCAGTATTGCATATCTTGAAGGATCACATTACAGGACCATGTGGTGCATTGCTGTGTCATGATCTGTCTGTTCAGTCAGGGAGTGTTGGGCTTGAAAGGAAGGTGGTGTCTTTCTGAGGACTTGTGGGGATGACTACATTAAACTTAAATCACTAAGAGTGTGTGTGTTGTGTCTCAGACAAATTTTAGAAGCTGAAGTATACATCAATCCATTGACAGGAAGATAGTGGAAACTGTTAATCACAATAATGAACAGTCTGTAATTAGCTATAGATAATTTTTTGCTTCTATGCTTTAAGTGGCAATGACCTGTAGTGCTTTAATGGTTGGTACTAATTTCTTCTGTTTTTCATCTTGCTTAAATGCAGCTTTAGTTACACCTTCTTCTCTACCTTTCTTCATGCTTTAGCTTTTGATTAGCAGTCCTTCTTCAGGGGAAGAAAATGATGGCAGACTAAGATTGGGATAGTTCTTACAGCCTGGCTATGAATGGTTGCTACATGGATGCATTAGTAAAGGAAGTGATCAAATAATATTATTTGATAATAACTTGATCCCTGAAGTTTTTCAGGTTTCACAGGTTGTGTTTGGCAGCTATGAACCGTATGTAACTTCCAGATATCACTCTACTGTAAGGAAGCAGATACTTGAATATTGTAGTATATTAAAGCTCTGGCACTTTGTAGTCCTCAGCAAACATTACATGTACATATTAAAGAGAAGTTTTGATTGTGCTCTGTGGAGATTATGATTAGCCTAATTCTGTTTATAGTCTGCAGCTGAACTGAATTTGGGCAGGTTTCTCATGCCAGAAGAAAATGGGGAAACTAAAATGGCAAAACCATGCAGAGCAGGCCACCTGAAACAACTTATGTAAATATGTAATTATCCAGTTTTCAGGGTGATTCATGTCCTTTTAATCTGCCATGAGAGAGTGGGAAGCGTTGATGCTGTGGCTACTTTAATGTTGCCACAAGTTATATTTTTTCTGTTTTTTAAAATGTGGTATACCTACAAGAATGTGTTAAAGTAAAACTTGTTCACAGGGCAAGCTAGAGACATTCTTCCTTTCCTTCTCACTAGCCAAAGAACTTGCAGGCTTTCAGATAGGAGGTCATGATCATTGCTTTGATTTCTTTTTTTTTTTTTTTTCCCAAATAGGCAATTTGGAAATCAGTGTTGAAAAATGATATTGCCTACATGAAAAGCAGCTAATGATGCACCCTTGGTGATGGGCTCCTATACTGGTCAGGAAATGGTTTGTGCCATGGGGAAGGACTCCCTGAAAATGTCAGCTCAGATCTTGTTGACAGGCAAATAAAAGCTTAGGATTTAGGGAAGAAATTAACAAAATTAAAATCACCATTAGGGAATCCACATAAGTGCATGGCATGTATATTTCTGGTCATCCTTTTTCAGGAAGCATGGATAACAGAACTAAAAAGAAGGGTTGCAAGATTGGTGTGAGTTTTATGTGAGGAGAAACACTAAGTAGGCTGAGGGCTTTCAGCTTTGGGAAAAAAAATGGTGTAGAGGGAGTTTATAAAACTATAGGGGAGGTGAATTTTTCCATTCCACTTTTGAAAAAAGATGGTTTTATGTGCTGCTGAGCGAATTGTCTCAAGGTCTGCATATCAAAAGTAGAAATGGATTTTAAGAAGTTAGGTAAGTTGAAGAACGGTCCATCAAAGGGTATTATATTTTCAGTATGTATTTTAATGTCAGGAGGTCTTATTCATTAGAAACTGGGGGTTATATCAAAGGAAGTACTGTTCTTAATTGCCACTATTACTATTCCTTAAGCATCTGCTCTTGACCATTACATGGAAAGGATACAAGGGTAGGCAGAGTGTTAATCTGACCCCCAGGCTCTCTGGTGCCTGCTCAACCCTTGCAGCCACACAGGATCAAGTGGTAGAAATGCTTTCCCCTCACCCTTGGCAGAGAGTGCTCTTCTGTGTTCTAACACGTGTTTTCTCATCTTCCAGAAGTGGATGAATTTCACAGATTAAGCAAGTAAGCAAAACTGAGTGGCCTTTTCAGTCAAGTCATTTGCTTATGACAGACTTTGACCCTTGTCTGAAGGGGACTGCCCTGCATTTCTGTTAAGTGTCTCTGTTTCAAGTGTACGTTTTTTCTTATTCCCTGTGACAAACAGAACATGCTGATTTGGGAATGCAGCCAGCAAAATGTTTGTAGCTCATTGCAGTGTTAGTTTATGGATCTGTAATCATCTCTGTTTCAAGAGAGTACATAATTCTTTTTTTCTGTCATGATAGTTTACAATAAATTGAAAAGTCTACAGATAGATGCAATTATTGTTTGAGACCTTGGGCTGCTTTCAGCTGTATCAACTGTAACATAAGCAAACAGATTTTAAGAAGGACATCAGCAAGTTCCTGGCTGAAATTACGTACCAAATTGAATTGGAGTTGTTGAAGTTAGGGCATATTAAAATGCAAATGAAACACTCCAGCTACTCAGTAAGAGGAATGTGGTAAGAAACACAGAACTGGATTCTTTCAGACCTATGGTCTATCTGGTCTTTCAGACCTAGATGGTTTCTCTGGCAATCAGTGATTTTCCCAGCATAAGGGAAATGGCCTGTTCGGTAATGTGAAAGTACAAGGACTTTTTGAAGGAAAAGAAATTCCAGAATTTATTATGAACATTACTTATTTTTCAATGTAGTTTCTACATTAGCCAGTTATTCTACTAGTCATTGTTTCTATTAAGTTTGTTTTGGGACAAATATTTAGTTTATTAATGAGAAATACAAAGTGGTTAACATCTGGCAAATTATAGGCTAATAAAACCATGTCTGAGGTGGGAAGTGTAATATAACTTTGGTAGTGTCATTGAGCTTGTCTGAGATAAATTGTGATAGTGTTCTGTTGGAAAAGTAATTGTGGTTGGGTTATTTGTGTTGTGGTCACCTTTTGTCATTAGAGGTTAAGGCATCCAAGGTCAGTTCATGCAGACTTGGACAGGTGGGATCTATAGCTTGAGCATAGCAGACCTTAAGACAAACCCAACCACTGAGTTCTGCTGTAGCCAGGTCCTGTGTCTACCTTTACACGTGGCAGAAGGTTTAGGCTTGGGGCTGGGAGAGGTTGATAGGTGGGGCTTGAGGACTGAAGCTGGCTGTGGAAGAGCACGGAAAGCTGCAGAGTGCCTGGCAGTGGCCACAAGGTCCGTGCTGGTGCAAAGGCACAGGGCAGTCCCGAGTTAGTGTTGATGCTGCATTTGCATCAACAGCAGACTTAAGAGCGCTTTTGAAAACTGCTGGGACTGACTTTGGAGCAGGGTGAGGCCATGCAGCCTGCATCCAGCCCTGCTCTAGGCTCGTTCTCTAAGAAGTGGCCGGGTACCTGTACAGCCCTGGCCAACTGATTTAATTTAGTGCTGAAAAGCAGCTTCCAGGTTCAGCCTGATTTAATGCCTCTGTGAGATCCTGAACTGGATCAAGTGAGACCGTGATGCAGACATGCTCCAATTTTGTCCATTTTGGAGAAAAGTAGTTTATCTTATTTTTAATTATATTTCTTCCCTCTTGCTCTGCAAAGCAAAAAGTTGATTGACTGTATCAAGTCCTTCAGCTGAATGTGTTAATTAGCCATTGTGGTAAACATCTGCAATACCTGGTTTATCTGTTATTACTTCTGGGAGCAAATGACACATGCAGTTTTAATATTTGATAAGACTTACATTTCTGTGTTTTAAGCTTTGTAGTGCTAAATGGTGAAAGTAAAAGTGCACCTGGAATTGTGACTACGAGAGTTTGTTTGAAGTCTTAAGATTTGGCAAAAAAGCTTTCACAAATAGATGCAAGAAGTTTTCTTTCTAATACTGTTATGAAGATAACTGACTTGATGTCAGGAATGACTTGTTGAAACAGTACCTAATTAAATGTTTGGTACTGTTTTCTAAATTTTTTTGTGGTGAATATTGGCAGATTTCACACAGAAGAGCAAATCTGGATTGGCTTTTGACCTTTCATAAATAGTAATATACCTGCTTTTTATATGGTAGCTTGTTTGGCCCATGCATACATCAAACCAAAGGAACTTGAAGTCCTGATGAATAAAATCAATGCATTAATAACTTTTGACATGTTCTCTGTTTATGTTGTTCTGAAGTATGCTTTGGTTATATTAGATAACTTGCCTTCCTGTGAACTGTTTAAAAAAAAGGCTATCTTAAATTGCATTGTTAATGAACCATTAAGGACAAGTTTTCAAAGCAGCACACATTGGATGTGATAGTATATGAATGTTGTTGTAAAAGTACTGTAAACTAAATATGAACTTTTAAGGAAACAGTAAGATTTTGGTGCCATATAAAATGTGTAAGCTATAAAGGGAGAAACAGATGATGCTTTTTCTCTGGTCTTTAGATAAGCAGTTGTCTGAAAATATCTTTGGAAGTGAGAGAGAATTAGTGAAAATAACTTCAGTGTAATTTCTAAATGCTGTCTGTTAAGCAGATGGTAAAACTGCTGAGGCATGTTGTGCTGACACCTTGCTGTTGAAACAGCCAGCAGGGCTGAAGGTCCTGCAGAAGCACGTGTTGTGTAATAACCCTTGATCTAACAGTATGTATACTCCCTATTTTGAAAACGCTGATATAGGCTCTTATATCTCTCTGTCATAGATGCCAGCTCTAAAAAAATGCCTACGTGGCCTATGTGTCATTAAAAAAAATCACAATCCACAGGCTCCCCTTAAAAATACAGGAGACTGGGGCCGTAATGAATTCCATGCAACCGAGTGTTTATTGCATTGCAAGATAGAAAAAACATTACTTGTGGAATCTGTGAATTTGGTACAAGCTCAATGTCATGATTGAATCTTGTTTTTTTGAAACTGTTACTTTTCCATGATGAATAGGATATGCTGGCAGTATTTTATGGAAGAAAAAGAAAGCTCACTTTTTTCAATTTAGCGTTTAAGAGAACCAAATAATACACTCAGCGCAGCATGAAAAGAAAAATACTTGAATTTGCTCATGTAGCTCAGGAAAGTTTTTTTTAATTCTCATCAAGCTGGTAACTAATGTTGATGTTTGGGTGTTTAAGCAAGAAGAATGTTGGTTTTATAAGGCATCTATTGAGCTCTTATTTTCTTAAGCAGCGATAGTCCAGATCACTGCTTGTTTTTTCAATTTGAATTGATACTTATGTTCCCTCCAATAAAAGCTGTATGCTTTCTTGTTTTGCCATACAGCTGTGGATTTCTGTCTAAAGAGCAACCTGTGCACAGTGAGCTGCCAACTTATTCAGGAAAAGACTGGGAATATGCTTGATTTCTAATTAATGCACTAATACCACCAAACATTTGTCACAATAATTGGTAGAGAAAATACTTGTTATTTCAACACCCTGGTCTTATAAAAGAACTGTTTCAAAAGGCTGTGTGGTGAATCCAGCAATTAAGAAAGGCATTAAATTCAGTGACCCATTTTCAAACTTGATAAAGGTTATGTTCTCAGTACTGCTCTTAAACATGTGACTCAGACAAGCGTATCTGTTTAAAATCTACTTCAATATCTGATGGGAGTTGCAGAAAAAAAGAGTCCAAAATCTAAAACATACTAAGCATATATTTGTAAAATAGTTGAAAATTAGTTTTAAATGGAATTACTGTCTTTTGGTGCTTTTCTTTGAATGCTTTGGCATTGCACTGGAGTTCTTCAAATGAATTGTGTACAGCAGCTGTCTGTCCTCACCTGTTTTTAATAACTTTCTATAGACTAAACCAGGAAAATACAAGGCCTCTCTGTTAGTGCAGTATATCATTAATTGAGGTTTATGCCAAGCAGAAAGTTTGACTTCTCTGGCTGTTAAGAAATTAGAAGTTGACAAGAACAACTGACCCACTTGTGTGTGTTGCCTGCTCTGATGAAACAGAGATCCAAACAGTTTCAGCTCCACTGGCATTTAGTTGTTCATGTGTGCAATGTCTGTTGCGAAGCTGCTTTGGCACCTCTTTGCAGGCAGTTAGTCAGCTTGTCATAGTGGGGCACATTGCTGGAGATCATTCCTGCTACCTGATTTATGTCTTAGTTGTTTGGAGGTCAACAAAAATCTCCACTCAGGGTTTTGCTTTCTAGCTGGAGGAGAAAGTACTGTTTTAAGAGTTGGTTATCAAGGCTAAAAATAGCAGGAGAGACAGCAGAATAATAAAGAGAATAACAGGAGCCCATACTCAAATTATGCTGGTAACAAACACAATGTTCTGAGGATTTCTAAAATAGAGCAGACTTTTGTCCCACATTCCAATAATTTATTTGGAAAGCATGTTCTACTTGGGGTTTGCCAAGAACTTTACAAATACTAAGCCTTTTAACATGTCTAAGGTATCTACTGTGCCATTTTAAAAAGAACCTCATAGGCAAAAATGATAACTATTTTTATCCAGAATCCTGTGGTCTGTAATAGCACAGAAAGTTTTCCTTCAGTAGTTCAGGGAAGCTTCCTTAGGTAGGAAACCCATTGTAGCTTTCTGTCTCAAATGAGTTTGTGGACTAAAAAGGTGCATGTTTTGTATATGTTTTCATTTTTGTCCCCTTCGGATCTGAACATGACATCCGTGCTGCGAACTGAATTTGAAGTGACATATCTCCAAATTCCTAGAATTTTATCAGCTATGACAATCCAGTTGCGCTTTTTCACAGTGTAAAAATTAGAGGCCCACGTGGGGCACTGATTCTCCAAACACATGTATGATTTAAAGGTTAAATGGATGAACTTAGGACAACAGAGCTAAGGGAAAAAGGTACCAGAATTACTAAAGCAAAAAGAACTGCTTCAAGAAATACTTATACTTTAATGTCAGAGGGACCAAAAAATGGATAGAATTAGACTGGAGTTTTAATGCTGTAAAACATTTGAACTGAAAATTCAAATAAGTTTTCCAGAAGAAAATTGAAACACATGGTTTTGCCCTGAGGCAAAGAAAATAGATATCAGAAAGCCACAGAGCCTTGTGGTGAAAAGTTCTGTGGACAAACATTAAAGTTCTGGGGTGATTAGTTTGAATAAATGCAACAACAGATTTAGGAAAGAATAGGCACCGAATCTTTTATTAGCTGGAAAAATCAGGAAGCCTAGAATTTCAGAGGTTGCACGAGCCACTGAGTTGAAGACTTTTAGAGCTCCTTACTCAGTCTGTGCAAAAAAGTGTAGTCTTGTTGTAGGTTGTTTTTTTTTTTTTTAAGCCATAAGCTTATACATACCTTCAAAAAATTCCCTGCTGACCTGATCTTATTCCACAGGCACTGGTATGTCTTAATTTTCCTGCTTTTGTGGAGGTTCACAAAGGGTTTTCAAATCACTAATTAATTTGAAGCAATTTAGCACATGCTCCATAATCCAGCAAGAATTCAAGTAAAGTACTGCTGGTGATGATTGTTGGTGAATACTGAAATTACTGACATAGATTACTGACACTGTAATTTCTTTGGCAAGCAAAAATCCTTGATGAAGGTCAAGTGTGCAGTGATACTGTGTATTGTCAGTCCCTGCCCTGGTCTGACAGCTCTGCATTCATAGTCTGGTCCCTGTTGGACAGACCAGACATCCAGGTCCAGGGTAAAATCTTTTGGATGGTCATTGTTAAAACTAAACTCTGCAATGTGTGTAGACAGAAGGTATTTTTTTCATAGTTCTAACAGATTTTTATGCCAAGCTTGGGACCACTGGAATTGCTGGAACTTCCAAAGCACTTACCACAGATTGCACTTGCTTTTGCTTTTTGTTATCTTTGACAGTAGCTGTATGGTTTGGAAAAGAAAAAGACCTTTATACATGCCTATTTTAAACAGCTGCCTAGGCTAATGGAAATTGTTGGGTGCTCGTAGGATGAAGGTCCTTTAAAACAATGCTGGAGGTGTTGACAGTCTCAGTCTTGATGCTGAACAACTCTCCTGTTTGGTTAACTAGTCTGTATAATTAGTCTGTATAATTTACTCTGGTTGATTAGTCTGTATAATTTAGTAATCAGTCTAAATCTCCACCCCCAGCTCCCTCAATTTTTTTTTTTTGAGAAAGGCAGAACTGTCCAAGGCTCTGAGTGTTGGGTCAATCAGAACTTGTGCTGTACAGAACAAGTTATTGCCTATAATTCAAAAATGCCTTCAGGTTCTAAGAAAGCATTGCTGTGCTAGCAGGGCATGGGGACAGTGTTTTTAAAACACTTTGCAGCTTTCAACTTTCTGTGGTGTTTGTTTTTGTTTTCTGCAGACTCGAGATGATTTTCTTGGACAAGTGGATATTCCTCTTTATCAGTTACCGGTTTGTATTTTTTCTTTTTAAGGCTATAAAAGGGAAAAATATTTCTATACGTACTCTATTAGTCATCTAACGAAGTTAACAATACTGATAATAAAGTGATTAAATTCTCTGCTCTGTGGGTTCTTTGTTTTATTTTGTGGATCTGTTTGGGATTTTGCAGTGCTGATATTTATAAAATAATGTAGATTACCTTGGTTGTCAGTACTGGAGTGCTTTTAGCTTTCCATAGTTTTACAGTCTTAAAGATAAGAAGAGATTATAGTTATTGTCATGTCTTAAAATATTTCTTAAAGTCTGTAAATTTATTTTTACTGTTCCTTATTCACATAAACAGATACAAAAAAGAGGGTAAATGGGAAATAGAGCTAGTGGTGCTTTGCCAGTTTTTTTCTGTTTCTTATATTCCCTTTGCAAAGCAGATAGTTTTAAAGAAATATCACCAAGAACATTGAAATAAATAAGCTTTTGTCATTTTCTCCTGAAGTCTCAAGACATTAGCAGATACTAACACATTTATCAGAAAGTGTCTTAGAAATAGGGTGGAGACCATGGCAAACTCTTTCCAAGAGCAGGTGTTTCATTCTGTAATGTGCATAGACGCTGAAAGGTAATTGGTTTCTTGAACCAGAGTATTGGTCTTACTGCTAAGATTGAAGCTGGTATGTACTTGAACCTGTACTTTTAGTTTTAAAATGTTATAAGGCCTTTAAACAAATCAGTTGTAAATTTCTGATAGTTTTCTTTGATTTCAAGTGCTTGATAAGGATTTTTCTTGAAAAAAATTCTTATTCCAGACAGAAAATCCAAGTATGGAGAGACCATATACATTTAAGGATTTTGTTCTTCATCCAAGAAGGTTAGTAAATACCACATGGAAATTCTAATTTTTATATCTAAACAGTGCTCTTATGTAATTAGTTGTAAATTCATATGCATTTGCTAAGTTTTTCTGTTTTCATCAGAGAAATTTGAGGAGCCATTTCTAAGATATTCATGTTCTTCTGAAAAGTCAGCATTATTTTAAATACCTACTGTATTAAAAAGTCTGAAGCCTCAATGCCATTATAGAACTTAATTAATGTAGATTATAAGAAGTCAAATTTGTGTTGGAACACTTCAGAATAATCCTCTAGCTTTGCTTTTTCAGCTATTTTGTTTTACAAGTGCACAATCAAATAATTTTATTTTCTCTCCTGCAGCCATAAATCAAGAGTTAAAGGCCACCTTAGATTAAAAATGACTTACTTACCTAAAAACAATGGGTCTGAAGAAGAAACCACAGAACAGGCTGAAGAATTAGAGGTGGGAAAAAATGTCTTTATTGCTGAAAAATGAATGTTAGGAATCACTAAGCTATACATAGTGTTTTAGAAACAAACCAGTTAAAAGTCATTGCTTGTATCTTGCAATTTAAAGTGTTTAAGTTTCTGTTGAAGGTACTGTTTAATATTGTTTGACCCCAGACAGACACTAAAATCTCTCCAGTTTCAGAATTTCAGCTCTCTCCAATCCATAGGGACATTTTGATTTTACCTACCATATATATGTAATCTTTTAAAGCACATCCAATGTAGATTAATGGATTTCTTTTCCAGACTTTACTGTGTTCAGCATTACCATCTTTGCTGTAATTAAACTTTGTTACAGAAGGGTATGTTCATCTGCCTCATATATTTGCAGCATATGTAGGAAATGACAGTACTTAAACTTTTAGTTTATTCTGTGAATGCTGTTTATTTTCCTGGAATTAACAATTTCTGATACTAATATAGTTAAGGACCATGAGTTAAAAATAAGATTTCTGCAAGCATAAGGCGCCCTTTCATTTTTCAGAAATGAACGCACTAAAACCAGAGTCAATTTTGCTGGTTTAGGATGTGATGGAACTACACCTCAAAAGGGGAAGTGGCTTGAGAAATTAAGATATGTTTTTCAACTTCTGTAGTATTAAAGGTGATTGTCTTTCAGCCTGGGTGGATTATATTGGACCAACCAGAGGCTGCTAGCCAGCCACAGCAGCAGCAGCAGGAATCTCCTCCACTGCCTTCAGGCTGGGAGGAAAGACAAGACATCCTCGGCAGGACCTATTATGTCAATCATGAATTCAGAAGAACACAGTGGAAAAGACCAACTGCACAGTATGTGTTTCAGTCTGAAAATTCAAGTGTTATATTGGCTAGTGTAATTCATCCTAGTTACATTGAAGGCAAGTAGAAATAAAAAGTAAACAGCTTGAAAATTAGTAGTGACTGTTCCCTCACTTAACTTAGAAGCCCTCATGCAGTGTTCACTGGCTAGTGATCATTTTGACTTTACTGTGCTCTGGAAGTATGTGTTCAAATAGAAACTGGTTGCAGTTGGAGAGATAACAACTATAGGAACAGAAGGTAAATAGTTTTTCTGTTTTCAGCCTGGTTTTTTCTTCACACCAGGGACTTCATTAAATTGTTTACCTTGTTTTTTTAGGATTTTTTTTTTCTTTTCTCCCTGGAATGCTACCTGGTTCTTCAGCTTACACTTCACATTGACATGAATGCTTATTCATTTTAAATAGTTTACACTAATTTATATAGTCCAGACTGTTTCTTTTTCTTCTGCCAAAATGACTGTGATATATGTGTTTGCTGTTAGCCTGGCTTACTGTTGAAAGATAAACTCTGGCTGCTGTTTGCTGACTTGTCCCACCCTGCCCCACCAGGGACAGTGTGGCTGTTGCAGACCTTGGCAATGTGCAGCTGGAGGCCCAGCACGTGTTCACTCACCGGCGACAGATATCTGAGGATACAGAAAACACAGACAACAGAGATTCCCCCGAGGTAAAACAGTGACTCTCAAAATCTTTCTGAAATGCAAGAGATTTTCTAATCTAAGTCACTCAAAAAGCTTGTCTTAACTAATTGTAACTTGGAACTACTTTTAAAAAATGTTTACCCTTTATTTTCCTTTAAAGAGCTGGGAAATTATAACTGAAGATGAGGCGACAATGTACAGCAGTCAGAACGTTCAAATACCTCTCTCGCAGAGTAGCTGTGATATACAGAGTCATCTTGCAGAAGAATTAAGTAACAGACTTACTACCTCTGGAAGTCCAGCTACTGGCCAGTCAACAGCCTACACTGTAAATTATTTTTCTCATTGTTCTGATAGAATTAGATGCATAAATACTTTATTTAGGAATTATATTTTTTATTTCCTCACAAATGCACCGACTTTTAAGAGTAGTCTTTTTACTGTAGAATCCCATCCAAGCAAGCATTTTCTTCCTCTCTGCTTTGCTTATATGGATTTCTGCCTGAGGTTAAAACAGATTTGTGTGAACTATTTTTCAGTCTGTAAATCTAGTCTAGTGTCATAGAGTGCTGAAAACTACGAATGAAAAAAATCTCTCTGTATCCTGAAAGCTTATTTCTAAGGGAGTTGTGCTATGTGAGTTACTTTTCCCATTAGAACGAGTTCTAAGATGGACCATTTTTCATTGTGGATATTTGGGATAGGGTTTTATGATTGGGTCGAGTAAACCTGCTGCTTTCTTAGCAGCAAAAAAGGGAGCTTGCTCATACAGTTCACAGTCCTTGTGCCAGCTGTGAAACTTGCCTGACCCCTTCCTGAGTCTGTTCAGCTTGCTAACCCAGCAGAAAACTACTCTCTTTTCCCCAACGCTGCTTTTTTGCAGTTTGAGCAACTGAAACATCATGCTAGGTTGTCTGACAAATGCTACAGTAGCAGAGGGAGAACAGCAGGAGTATGTAGCCAGGGTGAAACTCGACTTTTTGTTGGTAGCAAGCAATTAAATAAGCTCAGCTGTCCTCTGAAACCCGAGCTCCACAAACAGCCTTGTAACCTGATATGTGACGTGAGAAATCCACTGTCCATTGAGGAAAGCCTGTGGAGGTGACCCAGGCCATCTAGCCTGTTAGAATTTGGTATTTCATCATTAGTTTTTGTGATGTTAAGAATGCCCTTCCAAATGTAAATTTGGAATTGAAAATGTTTATCTGAGTTTGTACAAATGTATCACTAGTGTTGCTGGAAACAGTCAAGTGAGAGTAACAAGACTTGATTTCTGCTGTAAGCATGGGATGGATAGCAAGGAAACTGTTATTTCAGCTTGCTTGGGTGGCCTGAGCAAAGAACGAGGCAGATGTTCAAATTATTTGCAAGAGACAGCTAGAATGGCAGTCCTAGAATGGCAGAATTATGGAGCAAAATGAAATACAGGTGCCTAATTGTAGCAAGTGAGATCTAAATGTGGCTTTAGGCAGGAAGATGGACACTTTTGCAAAGTCCAGGGATTGAATTGCTCTTCTCAAATTGGTTACTCAGACTGTCACATCTTTTAATTATTGACCTAATCTACTCTCTGGAAAGCTGTGTTAGCTCTGCTCTATAACAGACTTTTCTATAGAACAAAAAGTTCTATACTGTAAACTCAAATGTACTGTAAATATTTTTGATTAATGTTTTACATGCCAAAACATCTATTGCTAAAGTTTTCTGAACTTTTACAAGCCTCTGTCATTCTAAGATTATAACAGACTCTGTGCAGTTGATGTTTCTAGCTGTTAAAACAGGAGTTTGAAAAATATGATATTAAATCCTGTTTCAAAACAAATACAACACTTGGCTCAGGATGGAAACTGTAATGGCTTGAAGTGTGATAATCATTGTTGACTGTTTGCTGCCATCCTTAAAGCTGCAGTACTAGCTAATGTGTCATTCCTCTCCACTCCTTCAAGAACCATTCCAGCAGAAGAGGCAGTCTACAAACATACAGACTTGAAGAGCAGCCTGCACATCCAGTGGTAAGTAATTTTTCAAAAAACACAGGCTTTTAGCTGTGTTAGGTGCTGACATTTCAAATGAGATTTGGCCTTCCTTGCCCAGCAGCTGTCCTGACAAAATGGCAATTATGGGTCTAGTTCAGCTGTAAAACTTTCATGTTTCAGCTTTGTTTAGCATTAGCTTGATGCATAGCCTGCAGGAGGAAGTAGTCTTGCCCTGATGATAGTGAGTTTCGTTTTTCAAATGGTTTGCCTTATAATTGTTTACTTCTAATTAAAAGCCATGCCACATTCCATTATGTTTTCATGGTGACATGGCAAACTGTGATCTCACAGCCAGAAGTACTAGGCTGGATCAGCCTAAACCAGGTATATAAATGAGTCCTTTAACACAAGGAGTTTGAATTCTGTATAAACAAACAAATAAAAATCTGTGACTTCATACTATTCAGGAAGGACTTAAACACTTAACTATTTTATCTAGTTCATAAAAGTCATGAACTATCTGGAATATAGTTTTGTTGTTTTAATTTGACAGAGGAAAACCTTTTCACAGTAACTTTCATAGTTTCCTTAATTGTTTTTCTTCTGTTATCATTAATATTTAGTTACTGCCTACTTCATCTGGATTACCCCCAGGCTGGGAAGAACGACAGGATGAAAAAGGAAGGTCATATTATATAGATCACAATTCTAGAACCACTACCTGGATAAAACCAGTTGTACAGGTATTGCCTGTCTTCATTTTACTGATGTTTGTATTCATTGAACCTTTCAAACAGCTTGTGCAATGTAAGTGGAGAGACAGCTTTGAAATTGAACACGTGAAAGGCATAAACTGTAAAGTACCACATAAAAGATCTGAGAGACTGCACGGAGTTAGGAACAGTAATGTTTATGGCAAGTCACTCTCCCTTCTGGAGAGTGGTAGCTGAGGAGGTTGGAAGGCTTCTGTAAACCATCAGCACAATCAGTGATCATTAGTCAATGTGGTTGATACTATGAAATCTTTAGGAACTTGCTTTATGAAACTGCTTTCATGACTCAAAAATATAGGTTAACAGAAAAAAGATACTGCTTTACAAGGCTTTGGTTTGATAGGATGTTTTTTGGTCATTTACCATAGATTGCTGTGGAAACAAGTCAGGTGTCAGCTGCACAGAGTATTTCTATAGGAAGACAGCCACAAGCAACATCAAGTGATTCATCACAACAGTCCTCTCAGCAGCAGCCTGAAATGGAGCAAGGAATTCTCCCTAAAGGCTGGGAAGTCCGACACGCACCCAATGGGAGACCATTCTTTATTGACCACAATACCAAAACCACAACATGGGTAATGGAAAACTGTTCTCATGAACTGACATGCTAGTTCTTCTTGAATCAAAGCTTTGCTGCTTTCAGCAAGCTTCTGTATGTTTCTTTAGTGCCAAGATAGCTGTGTCTGTCTGTTCAGGAGCATGGTCAGAGCACGGTGCTGATAAAGCTAACCCAAAATATTCTGTGTGAGTCTGAGTGGTATGTAATAAAAATGCCAAGTTATGATACCTGTAATGAGTAGGAGATTGTCAGTTTTACTAATTGTATTGGTACTTGAAAGCTTAGCTTGGAAGGAAGAAAACAAGAATCTGCTTCACAGATGTAAAGCCCCTCCTAAAAAGACATTGCAGAACTGTGGTGGCTTATAAGAGCTTTTCACTGAAATGAGTTTTGTAAACACAGAACCTTCAACAGGAAATCCATTACCTTGAATTTATCACAGGGCACAACACAAATTTCTGTGAATGCTTAGAAAAGCAGGCCAGGAGCAAGCATCGTATGGCTGAGAGAGCTGTACAGCTGCAGTTCCACAGAGGGGCACTGCACACCACTTGGCAGTGCTGGTAGATGGGCCTAAGCATCTCAAGAGTAAGTCAGTGTTACTGACAGGTGAAAGGGGAAGAGAAATGCATTAAATTGATTCAAAATGGGTATTCTTTTCTCTAGGTAACTCAACCACCTTCATCCTAGTTCCTACAAAAAACCCCAACATACCAACCAAACAACAAAAACTCCACCAATGTCAGAAAGTATAAGGTGTGTCAGACATCATGTGGAAAGAGTAATTAAACTCAGTTACACAAATATTGAGTTGAATGAGGGATTTATATTTATATAAATATATTTTTATATATAAATAAAACAAAGTGAGACATTACTAGAAAATGATTGTAAATTACTGGAGGGCTGAGAATCTGCAAGGATTCCTCTGGCTGCAGAATATGCAACCATTACCTAATTGGTACTAGGCATATTCTTTACAAAACCATTAATAAAGACAAAAAAATTAAAAACAAAACAGCAAAAAGATTTTAACATGCTGTTTGTTTTCTTTTCAAAGGAAGATCCAAGACTGAAAATTTCTGCTCATCCAAGGAGAAAGACTTCCCTAGATCCAGTTGACCTGGGCCCATTACCAGTAAGTAAACCATTCTGTACTTGGTTTGCAGATGAAACAATGTAACTATTTAAGTTAGCATTATTGAAACTTGCACATGAGAAAATCTAGCCTGCTTTTTCCTACAGAAAATACTGTTTTGAATTTCAGTGCTGATAGTAGATGGGAGAGGAATGCCCACAACTGCAGTTTTATGCACACTATATGGTCAGAAATTTATAATAAAAAAATTAATAAAAATGCATAATAAAAATGTTGCCTTTTTACAGCCAGGGTGGGAAGAGAGAACTCACACAGATGGAAGAATATTCTTCATAAACCACAGTATGTATAATGTAATATTCTTTCCTATTCATAATTTTATTGGTGAACATTATTTAAATTAATGGAACTAATTAGAAAATGTCTTGCAGATACAAAGAGAACACAATGGGAGGATCCTCGACTGCAGAATGTGGCAATAACTGGACCAGTAAGCTTTGCTAATGTACATTTTCATATTTTTCAGAAATACTGTTAATAGAATCCAAACAAACTCTTGTCATTTATCAATTAGTCGGTCTAGTAAGTGAAACTTTCAGGGTGTTTGAACAAAGCATTTTTATTTCTTTTTAAAGACCGTTTAGAAAGCTTTCTGAGGAAATGGTCTTTAAAAGCCAGAAAGAAAAAACAGTTCCTATGGAAGTAAAAATTTTCCTTATAGACTGGGGGGAGGGCTTTGAAGTGGGTAAGAAAGTCTATATATTTTTTGTTCACACTAGCTCAATTCATAAGTAAATTTGGGAAAAGAAAAAGAAGGGCTTATAGAGGAATTAAATTAATTTTCAACTGAAAAATAATTATCCAGCCTCAATACTTAATCTGAAGTGTGAAATTACCAGAACTAATTGCAAAGATGGTTTGCATTATAATTATAGATGGGTTTTAGTGTTCAGCTGATATCTGTGTTTATTAATAGCCTGCGTGTGTAAACAACCCTCCCTGTCCATGGAAAATAGAGGTGTTTGTAGCCAGGTCTCTCATGATACTGCAGGGAAATGGATGCGTTATGGACGTCACCAAAGGCATTTTGGTCACTTTGATCTGGGCCACTCAGGGATCTCAGGCAGTTGCAGCAGCTAATGGGGAAGTACAGCATGAATTCTGTGGATCTGATCTGAACAGAGAAGTGCTTTTCATTCCTGGTGTTTATAAAGTGGAAGTCTCCCCTGGCACTGAGTACAACATGTATTCCTATTATCTCAGAATTTAAAGGGGTTGTCTGTTTCACGAGAAGTATGAGACTTTTTTCTTTTTTTCTCCCCCAAAGGCTGTGCCTTACTCCAGGGACTATAAGCGGAAGTATGAATTCTTCAGAAAGAAATTGAAGAAACAGGTTAGTAATCAGTATGAATCCAGCAGAAGGTTATGAAACTTAGGTCTCTAAACAAGGGAGAGCTTAGGTTACAGGGAAGGTAAATTTACTGTCTGATCACAAATACATTTATGAAGCACCAACTTAGTAACAATTAGCCTTTACTCCAACAGCAGGGTTTGTGACTTCATGCACTGATGAGGTGGCAAGCAATCTAATTTAAAAAGTAGAAATTCCCAAAGGTTAAAATGTTATGAACCTGAAAGTAAGACTGGCAACAGTAAAGTTTGGAAATCACTTATCAAGCATAGAATAGTTTTTCAAAGTCAGAATATGGAAAGTTGTCAAAAGTCCTTAGAATATATTTTAGTCTGTCTATGTAGAAAACTCTACTGTCATCATGGTCAGGCTGCATGACTGCCAAAAATTGTTACAGCCTTACAATCTGAAGTTTATGAATCTTGTTTCCAAACTCTAGTTTGAAGTGGCAGTGCCAGGTATATTTATAACATGGAGCATAAAAGACTGTAAATAGCATCTGGACAGCCAGATAACAATGAGTCTGCACAAGTTCAATAAAATTTTACATCCTTGGGAGATATTTTACATATATAATTATAGCCTTTGAGTTTAGATCAATGCTTCGCCTTCTACCTGCCAAGTCTGTCTATGCATTTTGAGCTGACAAGTAAATTGCATGCAATTATATAGACACCTCATTTTTTGTGTTCCTAGTCAAACAAGATTGACATTCATTCAAATGTCAGTATCTTAATCTGAGAAGTGATAGAGAGCTCAGCCACACAATACAATTATGGTAGTTTAAGAATTAAATACAACTATAGATTTTGTCTTAAGTAAGGGAAGGGGCACCTAGGCTCATGGAATGTTGAAGTAGAAGGTGAAATAAGTCAGGTAAAATGGTTCCAGATAATTTTATGTGTCAACTGTGAGCTGTTTTTAATCAAGTGTGTAATATGATAAATATTCAGTGTCAGAAGTGACTCCTTGCTGCATGCAGAACAACTGCTCATGCACTGCTACTAGTAAGAACTTACTTGAACTGTATTTTCTTAGTATGAAATAGGAGTTAGTATCTGAAATTCTCTTTGCTGGTTGTAGGTAAAATAGAGCCTCTTTTCAATCATACTGTGTTTTGTTTCCAGGTTATGTAAGAAAAGGGTTTCTGGGCTTTGTCTATTTTCAGAGTTTCCATATTCTACAAAACCATAAGATGCTGGGTTTTGTTTCATTATTCTTTGTTTTCATATTCTCTTTTTTAGAGTGATATTCCAAATAGATTTGAAATGAAAATTCATCGCACAACAATTCTTGAAGATTCTTACAGAAGAATTATAGCTGTAAAGAGAGCAGATTTCCTTAAAGCAAGACTTTGGATTGAATTTGATGGTGAAAAAGGTTTAGACTATGGAGGAGTGGCCAGGGAATGGTTCTTCCTTCTCTCTAAAGAAATGTTTAATCCTTATTATGGATTGTTTGAATATTCAGCTACGTAAGTAATACCACTCTGGAAGACGTGAAAGCTTAGGAAGAGAAATTGTATTTCTCATACCTTCTTTAAAAATGGAGTTCCTGCTGTCCTTGCAAATGTGTGGGAGGGTTGAGTTGATAACTACGATTATCTGTGTGCAATTGCTTGACAGGAGAGTAATGTGGAGACAGTACTTGTGGGGTTTTTTTACAGCAGTCTAACATAAGCCATGGCATTTTTGCATGGACAAAAGCATGTGCTTGCAACCATCTCCTGCATACAGAAGAGGCAGTATGTAACCAGTAATGCAGAGAATTTTATTCAACTTTAAAATCAGTGGGAGTTAATCCCTTCTCTTTGGTATATCTCTAACTTACTAAGGTAGTTCATGGTGATTGTCTCTGATATACCAGTAGTCTTCTATTGCATATTGTTTAATATTAGATATCATAATGAAAAACAGTAACTGATTTAATAAGTGATGTCTTTCAGATCTTCAAATGTGAGACTGTTCCAATAGTACAACATTTTGTTTTTCTTTCTCTTCCCTGCTCCCTCCTTCAACTTCAGAGATAACTATACTCTGCAGATCAATCCAAACTCTGGACTTTGCAATGAAGATCATCTCTCTTATTTCAAGTTTATAGGTCGTGTGGCTGGAATGGCTGTTTACCATGGCAAACTTTTGGATGGTTAGTATTCCTCTTATGTAATATGATAGATTAATATTGTGTGTGTTTTAAGTCATAAGTTACATCTGTTAAATTTATTTCTTCTTCTTTAAAGCCTTTTTTATTCGTCCTTTTTACAAGATGATGCTCCAAAAACCAATAACACTACATGATATGGAGTCTGTGGTATGTAATTTGCTTTATCATATAAATAAATTTCATGTTAGTTTATAATTTTTATGTGTGTATATGTATATATCTCTTTAATGACATTTTGAAGGCTGAAAATGCATGATTCAAAGATAACTTAGGCTACATCTTTTGTAAGTCTGTAAGTTGTACAGGAATTAAAACTTCTGGTGAAAATCAAAGACCTAGACTCAGGTTCGAATCAGTTAAGCTGTATTGGAAACTTGAACCTAAACTTTCTATGATGTTTTCTTAAAATGTTTTAGACACTGAGGTTTTATAAAATTGAATATAAACACTTTCAGGATTCCTATTTTAACCTATTTTTTTAATTAGTTTTTCCTTTGATTATAAAAATTAATAATTTCAGGGACTGAAAATATTTGCATGATACAATGTAACATTTTTAGGGGAAAACCAGTCCCTTAAGACTTTTCTTGTTTGGTTGGTTCCCTGATAATGGCTCTTATCAAGAATACTCATGGACAAAGTTATTTTTATTCTATTTTTTTAACCTGTTATTGCTTTTGCTACCCTTTAAGATTACAGCATGTAGTTGCTATCTGTTTCTGAGTAATAGATTTATGGATGTGTCCTGGGTTTTTGGGTTTTTTTTTGTTTGGTTTGGTTTTTGTTTGGTACTCCAGAATGATGGAATGGTTTGGGTTGCAAGTCAGGGACACCTTCCACTAGACTGGGTTCCTTCAAGCCCTGTCCAACCTGGCCTTGAACACTTCCAGGGATGGGACAGCCACATCTTTTCTGGGCACCCTGTGCAGTGACCCACCACTCTCACAGGGAAGAATTTCATAATATCCAAGCTAAATCTACCCTCCTCATCCTGTCACTACACTGCCTGATACAAGGGCCCTCATTGATACTGGAAGGTGCTGCAAGGTCTCCTGGAGCCTTCTCCAGGCTGAATACCCTCAGCTCTCCCAGCCTGTCTCCAGGACAGAGGTGCTTCAGCCCTCATAGCATCTTGGTGGCCTCCTCTGGACTCACTGAAGCAGCTCCATGTCGTTATGCTGGGGGCCCCCAGAGCTGGGCACAGCTGAGTAGGGGGACAGAATCACCTTCCTTGAACTTCTGGTCACACTGCTTTGCATGAAGCCTGGATGTGGTTGGCTTTATCTTAATTTTCGTTTCCTAAGGTTCTTTGTATTAATGCCTGACTATAAAAAGACTATAAATAGAGGATGAGAGACAAGAGAAGTGTCCAAAATATATTATTTCAGATAATGCTGTACCATCTTACCATCTTTTGCTATGTGAGACATTTACATAGGTTGTTGAGCAATCGGGTTTCAAAGGTCTTCAGAGCTTTGTACAACTGCAGTATCTCTGTATCTGGTATAGGATTACCCTAGGCAGAAGTGTTCACCGGGCTGTCATGGAACCTCTTGCAGTTTATAAGGTGGCTACTTTATTTAGTGTTTACTATTTTGTAATTCTCTTAGGATAGTGAATATTACAATTCTCTGAGATGGATTCTTGAAAATGATCCAACAGAACTGGACCTTAGATTCATGGTTGATGAAGAACTTTTTGGTCAGGTTAGTATGTTCATGTAATGTAGAATAGACAAAACATGAAAGAAAATACTTGACCTGTGAAATTAGGGGATTTTATCTGTATGGTGTTAAGAAAACCCCTTCGCTCACCCAGCTCTTTCTGCTCATGCAATGCTTTCAATCTGGTATGATAAAGGACTTGGAAATAAGCAGAGCTTTAAAAATTTGCCTCTGCTTTTTTGTTGACTGCTGCTTGCATTGAAATGTAGCTGTTGCTGTGAAGGCAACCAAGACTAAAATATTCATACTGCATTATTTAATCTGGAGTAGAGGTTGGATTTCTGTGATTGACTGGAACGGGTGAGTGCCTTTGGAAACTGATGGAATTGCTGGGAGATAACATGTTTCCTTTCTCTTAAGATGTACTAGAAACCCACAGAATAAACAAGTTTGTTATTGCATACAAAGCTATTTAAGATAAGTCATGTAGAAATACCACAAGTCTTGAATAAAACTTCCAAATTACAGTTGCCAGCTAGATCTAAGGATAACAAGCATTGTGGTCTTGTGTAACAACAGTGATCCTAAGAAGCAGCAATGAAAATGTACATCCATGATAACTGAAAACAAGATATTTGTCTTCTGAGGTTCTATAGTATCAGTCACTTTGTAAGAGGTGTATATTGATTCACTTTCTGGGATCATTGCTGAAGTGGTTTCTGTAATTGTTTTTTCTTGAGATTTGGAATGAGGCCTGGGTTGTGGGATATGCAGTTAGAGAAGTGTGCCTTATTCTGAACCTCTGTGCAGTCTTGGGTGGTGTGTTGTAGCAGGTCAGAAAAAATAAAAGTTTCCCATTGCACCCCTCAATAATACATAATATTTTAAAAAATGTATAACATTCTATTTACTATGTGACCTATGTGACTGGATCTGTTTCTCATAGTTCTCAAATTCTTCAGTCTTCAAGAGTTGCATGGATTACCTAATACTAACATAGGAATTCTGTTATGTATTCACCTTGTTTAAGACCTGTTCTGTGCATTGTATTTAGACCCATCAACATGAACTGAAAAGTGGCGGATCAGAAATTGTTGTCACCAACAAGAACAAGAGAGACTACATTCAGTGAGTAGCAGCTGCTGTGCAATGTACCTCACCAGATTGCCCTCTAGTACAGGGGCTCTATGTTAGCTTTATTTACAAAAGGAAATTGTTGCTTTAAATATAAATCACTTTTATTTAAAATGTGGTTTTGTTTGGTTTGGTTTTTTTTTTTGCAGTCTTGTAATTCAGTGGAGATTTGTGAGCCGAGTACAGAAACAAATGACAGCCTTTAAAGAGGTATAGTTTTAATCACAAAATAAATTCCTCTAAGAGTTTCTTGTGCCTGATATTAAGGTTTTTTGGACACTCTGAAGACCCACTAATAATTTTTGTTAAAAGTATAAAAAACGGCAGTGATACTGTTTCTAGTGTCAGCTTTGAATTATTTCAGAGCTATTTTTTTTTTAACTGAGGTGTTTAATTTATCTTGAAAAATTTGCTTATTTCTCAATCCTGACTTGACAGCTTTAGCTGTAGAGCAAACTATTTAATGACCTCTGCAGAAATTAATTTAATTATATTAATTTGATTTAAACTAAGCAATTTACCCTTTTTTGTACAAATTGTATTACTTAGATACATTCAGACTTCCATATTCATCACTCAGTGTTGCACAGAAAAGATGTGAGAAATCAATTAAATGTACTATAATGAAACTGGGGACTACTGGTGTCCAAACATCTCTATTTGATATATTGCTTTGGTTGTGTTTACCAAAGCTTCTAAATGTCCTTCTCCATAGCTAAAAATGCTAAAATAATGTTGCCTTGATTTTTAAAAACTTCCCCTCATCTTTTTTAGGGCTTTTTTGAACTAATACCACAGGATCTGATTAAAATTTTTGATGAAAATGAGCTAGAGGTAGGTGTATCACAGAAAAGAAAGCAAATTATGTTGAAACTTTAGTTTACTGACTTAAACTTTGGTTTGTTTTTTTTTTTTTTTAATCTGTGTAGTTATTAATGTGTGGATTGGGAGATGTGGACGTTGCTGATTGGAAACTACACACAAAATACAAAAATGGCTACAACATAAACCATCAAGTAATACAGTGGTTCTGGAAGGTATAATGAAGTTCTAATATTTTCTTACTGAAAATGTGTTCAAAAGCTGCTGCCTTTCTGCTAGTTTATAGTTTCATTCATTAGAAGGTTAGGTAAATATTATTTGACCATTAAAATTCCTGAGAAAGTAAGAAAACTAACGATGAGATGCATGGTAAGAATGTAAATGCAATACTGATGCTTGCTTTTTAAAAAAATCCCTGCCTGACTTGGGTTAAAAATATTTGTGTAGGTTTTCCTGGCATGGTTACACTAAAGAGGTGTTAAACTCTTCTGTTTAATAAATTACAGGAATTTGGCTTCTAGTTCATAACATCAAGAAACTTCAAAGAAAGTAGGGGGCCAAATCTTCAAGGGAAGCATTTTAACAGCATGCTAAGCCAGTAACCATACTCTCGTTACAGTGCCATTAAAAATTGGTGACTTCATAGCTTTAAGCAATAGGCAGAGAAGTAGACTGTGTGTCACTAAAAAAATGTATATGTATATCATAGATAATGATTTAGAGGCAGATACTACGTTGCATAAGTCTACTCGCTTAAAACCTTAATTTAAAAATAAATCTTTAATTGTAATCATTATCATACATAGGCAGTCTTAATGATGGACTCTGAAAAGAGAATAAGATTACTTCAGTTTGTTACTGGCACATCTCGTGTTCCCATGAATGGGTTTGCTGAGCTGTATGGTGAGTACTTACGATTATCTTCACCATTAAGTAACAAAGAACCTGATACCAACATTGTCCCGATCTTTGACTTCAGACATTGTCAGATTATTTTTCAAATTTTGTTTTAAAAGTACTGGCAGTTATGTGAAACAAAGTTAAAAAAGAATCACTAATAACACTTTTCCCATGTTTTATAAATACTTTAATTCTGGTTTTGGAAGTTTTTAAATGTATAGTTCTCAAATGAATGTGGATTTTTAAAGTTCTCAAGAGCTGCAAAAATCCCTGTTTAACACATGATTGAGCTTGAAGAAAATTCCCAGTTATCCAAGATCTGATTACAAAGACATGCTGGCATCAGCAGTTAACTTCAGTTCCACAACTGCTTTTATCTGCTCACAAGCCACGGTTGTACAGATGCAGTTGTTTGTAAGGATATACTCCAAAGGGGACCACTGAAAGGACATGAGTTAAACATAAAGTCAGAAGAAAAGTACTGAAGCTGCAAGGCTGAGACTGAAACAAGCAGAGGACAGCAGGGAGTGAATTTCAATAGCAAAGCCAGAAAAGCCACTGTGGACAAGCAGATAGAGCAGCCCACAAAGGGAGGGGGTGCTTGGCTTAGGGGAAGTCTGTTCTCAGCTGCCATCAGCTATTATGTTTTCTGCCAGACTACTTTATTAAGGCTAAAAGCGCTTGAGATGCTGTGCAAATGATGGAATAGCTTAACTAGCCTCTTTGATTAAACATTTCCTTTTTATAAACAAGACATAAATTTGTTTATAAAACAAAACAATTGTGAAAAAACCACCCATCATGTGTTCCCATTTCTCCATGTCTTAATTTTTATCCTAAATACTTGGGGTTTGTTTGTTTGTTTGTTTGTTGTTCCATCAGTAAATGAATCTTAAGTTCCAGCGGGAAGAACAGTGTGCTCAGCAGGCTTAGCCATGTGTCTACTGCTGCACCCAAGCCTTGGCATTGATGGTGGTACATGCTTATCACAGGGGAACCCAGTCAGGATTCTGCTGCCTCTGGAGCTCTGCTAATTTGTCTAAGAACACTGTTAGGACTAAAAAATGATACAGGGAAAGAAACTGCTGAAGTTCTTGGCTTCCTTCTGCCCAGGGATTAGAATATGCTTGGGCAGTCTTCTCTAGTTGTATTCGTTATTGTCCTGCACGGTGCTTTGTGTTGCTCTTACAGTTATTTCTGTTTTACTATGGCCAGCACGCCATCCTTACCAAACCCCAGTAACAATTATATTTCCTGTACCTTGTGTTGAAAGAGCTGTATGTGGTTTTTCAGTTTTGTGCTGGTCCGTGGCGCTGTGCTGCTGCCGGGCTGTTCCCTTCCCCTCCCGCTCTGCAGCCCTGGATCCGCTTCCTAGCGGAGATCTCCCCCTCGTGGCACAGCCCGGCGTTTCTGCTCCGAGGCCGGGAGCAAGCCCACCCGCGCTGGAGCACTGCGACACAGGGAACAGACATTCTCTGACGGGATAGTGAATTTTTTGTCTTTCGGGTTTTTTTAACTGCTCAGTCTTCTCCCAGCTTAAGGAAATGGTTCTAAAATGCTCTTTGCACCTACTTGGTGAGAACTGAGAAGTCGAACTTTAAGAGATGGGTTGCTGTAAGACAGTTGTCGAAGGATAGAGGGAGCTGGGGCTGCCTTGCTAGCCAAAAATGTTCTCTCAGGTACATTAGAACATCCTGGAAATGCGCATATGATTCCCATGTTTCCTAAAGTTCTCAGTTACTCTTCTTTGTTGTTGCATAGGTAAAGGTGGACATTGACATTCTACCAGGTTATAAAACTTGTCACATGGTGATAAACATGTGTAAGTTTTTACGAGTAAAATTTGTAACAGTATAAAATTGTTTCCTCCAGAAAACTTCAATGCCAGCTACTATGCATATACATTTAGGTCTTAGGCTTATGAGCTTAAGGTGTAAAAGTCCCTTTAAACTTAGGTATAGCAAGAAATAATTAAAATACAAGTGAATTGGGATTATTGACTATTACTGCCTATAGGTTGTATTTTATTCATATAGATAGCTCCTAATGTCAGAACTGAATTACAAAACCCCCAAATATGTCATAATTTGAATCTGTGATTATAAAAGGATTTCATAGTAGGGCGAGAATTGATGCGTTCTTTTCTTCAGGTTCAAATGGACCACAGTTGTTCACAGTTGAACAGTGGGGTACCCCTGAAAAACTGCCTAGAGCTCATACCTGGTGAGTATTTAATTCAGATAAATTATGACCTCTAGTAAACGTGATAAAATACTTAAGAGTTTTCATCTGTTTTTCAGCTTTAATCGGTTGGATTTGCCTCCATATGACTCATTTGAAGATTTATGGGATAAACTTCTTCTAGCGATTGAAAACACTCAGGGTTTTGATGGGGTTGATTAAGACACAGACATAAATTATCTTGGTCCAGTGCTGCAATTTCATTTTAAGGGTTTACAAAAAAATTTCGAATTTTCCAGGGACTACCATTGTATTTAGTCACATGGCTATTGAATCTTCATAGTATCACATGTAAAATAACTAAGTATTAAAAATTACTAACTTTTGAAAATGTATTTTGTCATTTCCGTAGTTTTGTGTATTTGGTGATACATGCAATATACACATTGGATCAGCCAGTGCCAAGTAAGTCAAAAACTAAAATGTTTTTAGCAGTTGCCTCTTGTATAATATTTGAGACTGTCATGTAGTAAACTACTGAAGTAAAGCTGTGAAGAAATCTTTGCAGAGGATTTAAATTTGATTTGCTGCTTTAAGAGGAACAACTGAAATTGTTAAACTGTTTAAAAAAAACCCCATCCAAACAAAAAAAAAACCCAAAAACAACAATGTATTACAATATAATAATTTGTGCTGCTTCAGGCTCTTTGCAACAGATCTGCCCAAAGCACCTTATAATTCAGCATATTAGATAAAACATTGGAAAACATTTGTTTGCAGAACACTGACTTGCTGACACAGTTTTTAGACTTCTGTTTCTAACTTGCTTTTGCTAAAACAAACCCAAGACTTTTATACAAAACAGATAAGCAGAATAATTCTGAGTTTTAATAAGAAATTATATCCATTTTTTGTTTGAATTTGTATACTGATGTTGATTTATTGAGTGTTCATCTCTTTTTTTGATCAATTTGTAGTTGGATGATAATATTTTCAATTCAGCTTTTTGCAACAAATCAATCTTAAAGTGAAATTTGTATGGATATCACTCAGTATTTAGTTACTGATAGTTAGAGGCCTTTATTATCCATTCTTGCAGTATTGCACTACATAACAATAAAGAACATGTTTACAGGGTTTTCTGGGCCAAATTCAGCAGTCTGTTATGTGCAAACTCCTCTGAACTGCATGGAGGTTATGCACATGTGATCAGGTGCAGAATTTGGTTCTGTGATATGTTTACAGGTTGCTAGTTTCTACAGCTGCATTTTTATATTTTTTTTTCTCCAGTGTTAGTCTAGAAACCAAATTTGTTAATACAGTATAACCAAAGTCATAGCCAACAATGTGCAATTTATTGTAGATCAACTTGTCATATATAAATATTAGTTTGATTTCTTTTGTAAATGTGGGTATTTTTTGTATTAATGTTAACACTTTTTTGAGCAAGTGCTGGTTAAAATGATTAGCAAAGTTCGTTTGAAAGAAGAAAATTGGTTTGTATACCTGGCTTGCTCAAATTTTAACATTTTATTACCATTATGATCTGAGGAAATGACAGTAACCTAGCTTTGGCCAGCAAATTTCTGTTTAGTCACAGTCTTTATAAATATGCAAGAAGGAAGTGTAGCACATCTCTCTCTGAAGATATGTAAATTATGTAACAAATGTTAATGGGTCTTAAGGGATATTTAAAATCCCACTTTGTTTTATCCTTTGACTAGGTCATTAGGACTGAGAGTATTACATGTAAATAAAGGTAACTTATACAAATTTCCCAAATCTATATGCAGTTTTGTAAAACGTGAATGATATTTCAGTAAATCTGTATAGATTTGAATGTAGCAGGTTTTGTTGCTTACTTTAAAGTATAAAATAAGGATCCTGAGAGCATAAATAAAAGTTTATTCTAATAAGTTGTGATTCAGTTCTTTGAAGTGCAAATCAGTAATCTAGAAATAGCAAGAACTGAGTAATCTTTATACTCCTAGGTAGGCCACAGCAGTAGTTCCACAACGTGCTGCTACTTTTGCAGAGCTGTGAAGATGCATCAGTGCTGTTTCCTGGTGTTCTGCTCCTGAGACGTGCAGCCTTAGAAAAACACACATTGTGTTTTTATAGCAGCTCTAGGTCACTGTCAGCCTTCAGTGCATGGCCAGCCTAGAGGTGCTGAGGGGAGGCCCCTCAGCAAGGCCACTGACCAGGTGAGGCAGGGCCAGGCTCCTCCCTGCTCTGGGAGCCTTCCCAGCAGGTGCACAGCTGGGTGGGGAGTGGGAGAGGGGCCCTGAAACCCTGCACCAGCAGCAGGCAGTGCCCAGCAGCACATCCTTTCTGGGGGCTTTAATCTAGGTGTGTGGGGGAGTGGTGATCACAGCTTGTGTTTAAGTAAAGGAGAGGTTGGTGGTGCTGAGTGTCATAGAATGGCCTAGGTGGGAAGGGCACCTTGAAGATGATCCAGTTCCAACCCGCTGCCATTGGCAGGGACACCTTCCACTAGACCAGGATGCTTAAAGCTCCATCCAACCTGGCCATGAACACCTCCAGGGATGTGGCAGCCACAGCTTCTCTGGGCAACCTCTGCCAGTGCTTCACCATCCTCACAGTAAAGAAGTTTTTCCTAATACCTAATCTAAACCTACTCTCTTTTAATTTGAACCCATTCCCCCTTTTCTGTCACTACGTGCTTTGCCCATCTATCCTGTGAGTTCCCTTTAGGTATTGGAAGGCCACAGTTATATCTCCTTGAAGCCTTTTCCAGAACAGTCCCAATTCTCTCAGCCTTTCCTTAGAGGAGAGGTACTCCTGCCCTGCGGTCACCTGGGCCAGGGTGTTGGGAGTGAGGGAGCCTTTGTGGAGGATTCCACAGGCTGAAGGGGGGCTGTCTTTTGTGCCTGAACAGAGGCAGCCAGGGAAAAGCCAGGGAAGAATAAAAGACATGGCTCGTATTGCTGGATGGAGGGAGGACTGCTGAAGGGCAACAGGCTGGTGCAGACCCTTGAGGGGACATCCTGGTCAAGACTTGCCCATGGCTCCTGTTTGTCATGAGGAAGAGAGTAGGGTGGTTTTTGTAGCTTCTTAAGGAATTCTAGAATTGTAAACCCTGGCTCTTAGGGGACACTAAACACCTTCACATCTGTGGGCAGGGCAGTGCAAGGGGAAGCAGCCTGGGAGGCTTCTGTAGGGGGTCATGAACAGCCAAACAGGGGTGCAGTCCTGGGCAGCCAGGAAGGTGCTCTTTGGGATCTGTTGCATGTCCCTTTGTACTTGTGTTTTCTGCACATCAACCTCTGTATTCTCTGAAGCACATACACAGAGAGAGAGGGGGAAACTCCAAAGACACTTCTATGAACACCAATTTTTTTAATCAGAAACAGTTCTGCATGTCAGCTGCAGGCTTCTTACTGTGGCATTGCAGAGGAGAGGTTAACAGCTGCTTCCTTGGGAGCCAACGACCAGCTCTGTCCCACTGATTTCATTGCTCTTAACACCCAGATGCAGATGCCAGATGAGGGGTAAGGAAGAAAACTTTCTCAGGTAGGTAAGGGAAAAAATGGAAACAGTGTTGATGTTTGGTACGAAATTTTGTGCAGATCTGGTTAAGAAGCATTGATCTATGAAGAGACTGAGAGATGAGAAAGATCGTGAGAATAATGTACATTCTAGGGCAGGGGATGGATCACAACAGGAGGGAGAGGATGACTGCAACAGGAATAGTTTTGCTTTCCTCAGGTTTAAAAACACCACACTGAACATTCGGGGGAGTTGGTAGTTGCAGTTTTCTGGGCTGCTCCAAGCTGGAGAGCTGTAAACAAAACAGTTTCCTCCTGTTGGTTGTGGTTTCTGCAGCTGGGTACTGATTCCAGACATCTTTTATAGAACAGGGAGACTCCAGTGGAGGCTCTGCCTGGGATTTGGACTCTTGGCTGGGCTGGGAGTGGCCATGGGGGCTCCCTGGGCTCTGTGGGTGATGAGGCACAGCAGGGACATGAGCTGCTGGCACAGGGGTTAGATTTGTTAGGATGGTGTGAAACCTCCAGGAAACTTTTCAGGGGTTGAACTTCCCTGAGAAGTTAAACTATTCCTGTTGCATGTTCAATAAGGCTGCTGGTGGAGTTTATTTGTGTGCTAATTACTACAGTTCTATAGTAAAGGGTATTTCTGAATAAATAGTTACAAAGCTTTTGAAGAAGGGAATTTATTTAGCCTTAAAAAGGTAAGCATATAGATTAACCTCAACGAAGACTTGCAGTGGAAAGTTGAAAATTTCTTTAATCTGAAGGTTATGTCTGTGTAACTGCTCTGCAGTCTGGTGATAGGGAAATGAGACTTTAGGCATGAACGAGACACATTCAACACTCACTTGGAGGTTTGGGGCAGTGAGTGCTGTGGGTTTTTCCCTTCAAAATTAGTTTCTCTCAACAGAGAGGTTTTTAGGCTGGGTGTTACTTTTATCAAGTATCTCACTTGTCAAGGTGGTTCAAGTGGTTCTTCAGCATTCTGCATTCTGGCTGCATCATAAGGTAAAGCTGTTTGCTAAAGGAAGTTAAAAACAATTTCTATAGAAAGTGCCATTGAGTGCTCACTTATGCAGTTTGAAAGACATATTACTTAAATTCTTTTTAATTACTATTAAAAATGACTCTGTAGCATATCAAACAAGGGGTTTTTTGTTTTTTTGTTGTGGGGTTTTTTGTTTTTTTTTTTTTTTTTTTATTAGAGACTAGGACTAATGCATCAAACCTGGGCAATTACATGGCTGTAAACTACTAATTTTCCTTCTTTATCCTGTTTCTCTCTCTAACCTCGCTCTTTCATACATACACTTACTTTGTAAGCTATCTAGTGCCTTAACATTTCATTTGTTCTGTAGATCCATAGCACAGTTTGGTGCTATTTCACTAATTGATGACATCTTTACAAAAATCTGCACACGTGTCCTTGAAATCCACGGCTGCCTCTGGCATACTGTCAATGTGGAACGTGTCCTGGATCAGCACAGATTGTCTTTTTTTTTTTCCTTTTGTACTTTTTTCAGTGCAATTTCAGTATTACTTACCAAATACATGATGCTCATCAGTTCCCTAGGGTGAGAACTACATCATGGCAATGGTAACATGCTAAAACATATGAAATACTTAAAACTGAATATGTGTACTTTTATGTATTGTTATCATTTTACTGATTTCTTGTGTGGTCAAAAATAATGTCAGTTGTTAGGAGACCAGACTCTTCTGTCTCTCATTTTTCATGCTATGTGTGTTTTCTTTTCTGTTTCTCATTAATTAGTTTGTTGTGCTTGAGTTTTTCACATAGGGTCTTATGATATTATTTTTCTATGAGATTCTGCTTTTTATCAGGCAGTTTGCTTATTTTAATATTTCCCCTTTTAAATCAACTATTAAAAGACTCACTATGCAGTTCTTATGATGTGAACTGAGAGGACCTCATTTACCTGCAGTCTGACCACCACCAAGAATACATACCTCTGGGGGCAGAGAAGCATGTTTTTGAAATGTCTATACATTTAAAAGACAACCCACACCTACCATCTTCCATGGTTATAAATGGGAATTAAGCATTTAACAGCTGCCTTTTTGCTCTGCAGCATCACAGAATCAGTAGGAGATGCAAGCACAAGCTTTGGTGCTCTTATACTAAATCATTTTTCTTTGAAGTGGAGACTTAATTGCTTTTTCTCTGTGGAACATATATCATTAGCATGCTAATCAGAATACAAACAACTCACAAAGGGTATAATGAGGGAGAACTTCCATGTAATGCTTGGTTTAGGTCCACGTGATTCTGTAGAAAAATGTTTTGTTTTGCTGAGCTGTCCTTAATTTGAGGTTTCTTGCTTAATGAGACTTCAAACAAATTTTGCATTGTAGGTTTCAGGTTCTCATCTCAGAGAGAGGCTTGGGATTTTGAGGAGGGGGGAGGCCAAGCAGCTTAGAAAACCTAAACAGACATTAAGTAAGTGAGCCTGCCTCTTGAGGAAAGACAGATAAGGCAGCCTTCCCAAATGTGACAGAATGTAAAACTTCCTGTTGAAATACACCACAGTCTAAAAACATACATTACAATTTGCTTTTCTTAACCCATTTTGAGTTTAATTTAATGGCAAATGTTTTCATAATTGTCTGTTAGCTTTTCTGATATTTTCTACAAGCTGAAATACTTCTGATTGGGGTTTTGTTTTGAGGGCTGAGAAGTATGACCTTTTAGAGGCTGTGAATACACCTCCTCCTATGCACTGCTGCTTGGGAGTATGCAAAACGCTAAAGGTTTAAATCAAATTGCCCTGAGGACTGCTTACTGACCTTTTGAATGCAAAGCTGTCAAAACCTTCAACTAGACATCAGCTAGAGAAGAACATTTAAGGCAGATCGATGCAAATAGAAAACAATGTGGTTTTGACTTTTGGTAATTCCTAGTTAGTGAAAAACAGTTCCTGTGCTGCAAGAGCTGCTGGAAGCAAACCCACACTGTGAAGGAGTTGCTGTCAGTAACATGTAGTATTTTTTTTTTCAGGGAAAACCTTTTGTAATGTACTAAAGAAATTAGAAGTTTTCATTAATTGCCAAATCCTGATATAGTTATCTGAGCAGGATGCTTCATTGACTTCAAAGGGATTTTTGTCTACTTAAGGAATGCAGGGTCAGGCCCTTAACTAGTGATAACTTTCTTCAGTGGGTTGTCAGATATGACAAACTATGCCAGTTTAATGGAGGTTACCCTGGCCAGGCCAGGCCATGCCATGCCATTCCTTTGTCTGGAAAATCTGCTTTCTTCCTTTGCCCAAGTAAAGGAATTTCTCTATAGAAGATATTAGAAATTACTCTCTAGCTGAAGCTGTGGTTAATGTGAATGTATTTTATTTATTGTAAACAACTACAACACATATAATAAGTTCAGTTTCAGACACTGTTTGATGGAATTATGAGTCCCCCATTCTGTGTATTGCTGCCCAGCAATTAGTCGTCCATCCTTAATAGATTTATTCCTAATTAGTTGTTTATGAACTATTGTTTGCTGTAATGCAGAGTTTTAAATAAATGCCTGATTTTCTATGTAGACCTACTGAAATGGGCTCAAAACCACAGAACTGAGAAGCTGTTCATTCCTATTTTGGGTATCACTCCAGTTTTGAGTATCTGTGCTGAAGACTCACAAAATAATTACTTCACAGGTTAGTAAAAGGTAATTCTCTGTGCCTTGTCAGATTGTTACAAGTGCTTTTCTTGGTATAGTTAAAGGTTAGCTATCAAAATGTGAGGTGCTGCTTCATCCAGTATAATATAATTTAACTCTTATTACCATGTAGCTAAAATATATTATTTTGCAAATTAATTAATTTTGCTATTCTCCACACTAAGAATTCGGAGTCTGACTGTAAGCCTAAGATCAGATTTTCATTTCTATAAATGTCTACAATTTTGTAAAGATAGGAGGTGAAGTTGAAATTTTGCTTGCTTACATAGACTGAATTTGAAAAACATTTCAGTCATGTAAATGCCTTTCTGTACTGGAAAAGGTCCAGCTTTTTAATTGACTCTTAAAGTGCAAACAGGCTGGATCAGTTGATCTCTCACTGGAGAAAGAAATTAATCCTGATCACGCTGCATCTAATTGAAGCAGCTCAATTAGTTGGTGTGGGGCTACAGCTGCTGCGGGGCTGGGCCATAGTGGGGAGTGGGCTCCAGGATGTGACTGGGGGTGTCCTGCACTGGAGGTGTTAACAGGGCAGGCTCCTCCTGAAGTCAGCAGGAGTTTGAGAACCCGGCAGGATTTGGAGGGCTGCTGTCTGTATGTTGAAGGTTTGCTGTGGTTAGGCATCATGTTTTGGGTGCTGCAGCTTGCTGAGGCTGGCTGGGCTTCCACCCAGTGACTTGCAGTGGCCTGGTCCTCAACTGAGCACATTAGGCCAATTTAACTCCCTAACTTGTCATAACTGCCCCACACACATGGCAGACATACTTTTTTTCCCTAATTACTTAGCATGAACATTTTGGTATGTATTTCATATATGTATTATTTAAACAATACAAGTTCCATCATGTGCCAGCATCTGGCCACTGTGATCTTACAGAGGTATCTGAACACAAATGGCAGCAAAATGTTATTTAGCATTTAGCAAACATAATCCTGGACTAAGGATTAGCAGCACTGATAGCTGGATAGCAGCACAGTTATATTATGAGCAGCTTTAACTGCTGGTTGCTCTCCTCATGTGTTATGCAGCCATACCTGTGTATGCCACGCACTAAATTGAACCAGGGAATTAATTCCAGCAAAACAAAAAAAGAGTTGTAATTTGCCCCCCAAGTTTTTTCCATCAGAATTTGTTCTCTTGATTCTCTGCTTGGCCACACAACTTGTTTGCAACTGGCAGTGCCTATGCTGGGTTGGCAAGTGCTGAATTGCATTGAACTGAGGGCACCTGGGGATGTGCTTCCAGCAGAGCTTCTGATCTCTTCCTGCTCTGCTGTGCCTTGGCAGAGACCTAAGCCAGGTTAATAACAGTACAGGGGAAGGAGGAATTGGGATGGGCTGCTCTGTTTCCCCACAGCCCCTTGGGCCATGCAGGGCGCTGTGATCCAGCTGTGTCTCTTGTCCAGCACTGGACAGAGAGTTCTTCCAGCACCTTTAAATAAGGGAGATCCCCACAGGCCCCCAAGTGACTCCTACAGCTGAGATAAAATCCCAGCAACTGCAGCTGATGGAGGCAGCAATTTGGGCATCAAAGAAATCACCCTGCAATGCCCAGCTTTTGGCTTCCCTTGGTTCACCCCCCTGAGCTCACTCCTTGCACCAGGGTGTTGCCTTTGGCGGCTCAGCCCGAATTCTTGGTAAAGCCGTTGTGATGCAAGTCACAGCTCCGTGTGGCCCTTCAAAAACATCTCGGTCTCTATCCCCAAAGCAGCCTTGTGCACAGGGGCATTTGCAGGCCGACCCTCTGTGTGCATGTGAGGGGGAGGAGGTGCCGGGAACATGCCTTGAAGGCTTCAAATCTGTTTATCTTCACACTCCTGAGAGGCGATCGCTCTCCCGTGACAGGGCAGTGCGCTGGAGGGAGCAGCGCTGGCAGCACCGAGATAAACCGATGGGGCACAGCCTGCTTTGGCCAAGTGGCCTCTCCCTGACCAGCAATTCCTTATGTCTCTGTGAGATGAAATGGGACAAGAGCAGCAGGAAGCCTCCTCCAATCCTTCTTTTTAATAGATCCTTGGGATAAATTGTAGATAAGAGGAGAGACCACATTGTTAACATGCTGAGAATGCAAAGACAAAGGAAAGGCAATCTTTCACTGTAAAAATAAATAGGTATCTGCACGGTATATTCACCAGTATGTCCAAATGCTAGCTAGCCTCTGACTTGCCTTGTTTTTCTTTTTTTTTTTTCCTAATATTTGTTTTATCATTGCAAACATATAAGGGAAAAGAGGAAGAAATTATTTGCCTGTTTCCTGTTGTAACAGCAGAATTAAGGTAACTTATATAGGGATGAAAGGAGACCATATTTCATGCCTGTTGCTAAACAAATGGCTGCAGAACAGTGGGTCATCATGATAAGCATGACAGACTAACAAAAAGCTGCCTCTGAGAGATTCCTTTGTAGATTCAAACATAGAAAAGGGTAACCTAGGAGATATTTTCTTTCTGTTCAGTTATTCTTGGTCTGATACTTATTGTATCAACCAGTGCCTAAACACTTTGATTTATGGAAGATAACATCAGAGTACAATGCTGCAGAATTATCTGCAGGATTTTGTTTGTTTCCATATTGGGGAAAAGGTTGAGAGAAGGGACTGTACTGAGCCAATTAAAAAATATATACATTGCAGCTGCATTTATGGGAGTCTCCACTTGCTGGCTATTCCTGTGCCTTGCGATTTCTACATATGCATAAACCCTTTATGAAAATACTCTGTGTGTTTCAGAGTGAAAATTCCAGCTGCTGCTGCCAGTCTGCTGTCACTTTGGTCCTATGCCAGCCAAGTGGTGGGGACTTTCCTCCCAGGAGTGCTGAGCATCCCTGAGCTCAGAGGAAGTAAATGGTGCTTAGCTCCTTGTTTGGAAGCCCAAGGTGGCATGGCAGAAGTGTGCAGGCTCCCTGGCCTGAGAAATGTTCATGGTGGTTTGGCTGATGTGAGCTGCTCTCCCATGCTATTGCCATACCTTCTGCTCCATGTTGCAACCCTTGGTGTTTCTTCACCTAAGAGCCAGGCTAGGGAGATTAGCCAGGAGAAAACAAGCTCTACTGAAAAGCAGAAAGGACTTTCTGGCAGGTTATATGTTCAGAGAAATTCACTGAAGCAGAGGAGCATCAGCTGTGACATGAAGGCCAGAAGAGAGAGTTTGGAGTTGCAATTAATCTGAACTCCACACCATAAAGCCATTGTGTATAAGGGCAAGGGTGCATCTGGGATCAGGTATGCCCCTTCTCTGTAGCTGTATGGTTTGTTAGCAGTACCAAGAAATCTGGTGGCTTGCCATCTAGGAAATAGCAGGCTGACTGACCAAAAATATTTAGGTACTTTTCATACCTTCCAGTAGCAGAAAATGGGCATGGGAGAGCAAGGGAATGCACTTTGCCAGATTTCTGTGAGGTTGCTCTTCCAAACTGCCTATGGTCATCTTGGCAGCAGGGGAAAGGATGTTGGGGTGTCATCTCTCTCCTGCTGAAATTCATGGCAGGGTTCCTCTTCATTCTGGTGTGATGAGCCTTCAAGGGTCGGGTAAACATCTGGATGCTGCCTCCGGGGGACTATGAAACAACCTGGCAAAGGCACACCACTGATTTGGGCCAGTGAAACACTGGAAGGTGGCTGAAAGGGGAAAAATACTAGTATAGCAAATAATTTTATTGCTTTCACTTTGGAGTTGTTGTTTTATGATAAGATCTGTGTTAAAATCCCTTTTGTCAAGGATATGCTTTTCCTGTGCAGGAAGGCTCCCTGGAGATAGTTCATTAGCATCCCAAGGGCTCAGCCTGAAGTGTGCTTGCCCATCTGCTCATGGAAGGAGTGAATCTCCTGAGAAGGCAATGGAGATGTAACTCTTACACAGCTTTAGAATGAAACAAGAATCTACTAAGTGACCCAATGTGCCAAAAGTAAACGTTTTTTATAGTGGGTCTTAATAGAGTTAGTTTAACATACTTAAAATTCAGGAATACAGTTATAATTGGGTCAGGAGTTTGGCATGAGAAACAAGCAAGTGTCTAAACATGCTTACAGTGACACCAGCTCAAAAACACTCGGAGCAAGAACTATAAGGACAAAAGAGGCTACCCTGAGAAGAAAAGTTAATGACACCCTGCCAGGAGTGCAGCGTCGTGGCAGCCCTTTAGCTGAGCTTTGGGGACTCAGTCTGAAGGCAGAGCTGGCTGGTGCAAATTGCTGTAATTCCCCTGCAGTTAATGGGTTTCTGGCAATTACCACTGCTCCCAGCCCCTGTACTGCTACAGCCACCCTCAGCTGCCTGTGCTGCTGGTACGCTGCGGTGCCTGGAGCTCCAGCTTCCTCCACACCAGCCGTGGCACCCAGCAGCTCCCACCAGCAGAGCTGGAGGATGAGCTGGGACCTGGCACTGGTAACTGGGAAGGGCTGAGCCTGCGGGGGACCAGGATAATGTTATACATCCATTTGAAAATGGATTTGGGCTCCAGGACCCCACTACCACATCTTATGGGCTACAGCTAACTGAGGATAGTGATTGCACATCTTCCAATGGGGGCACTTTAAACTGCTGTAAATAACTCTCTCCCCACCTCTCCTGTTTCCCACCCAGAGGTGTTCATTCCCCTCCTTTTCTGTTCCATGACATTATGGTGTTAGAGCACAGACATAGGAAGCCGAAACAAGAGAAAAGATCATGTGGGCAAAACCCAGCCTGAACTTGTTAGATCAGGGGCTTGTGGGAACCCAGCTCAGGCCATTTGTGGCCATGCCAAACGCCATCCATGCTGCTGTGACAGCTTTTTCCAGACCACAGGGATGAAAGAGCTAACATGATGCTATTCATTTTCTCAGATAGGGGTGAAATGCTCAGTGCAAAACTGACCACAGACCAAACAGGACTTTTTCTGGTTTAAGCTGAAGGAGATGTAAATGTTCTAACACTAGAAATACCTTACTCTAATATGGAAAGATTCTGCATTCTCCATCCTGGGTTTGGGGCTGCAGTGATCTCATAAATACAGAGTTCACCTTGGGAAGATCCAGTTAGTGAATTTTCAGCTTCTTTCCTTTTCCTGAGGCTGCTACATTCCATCCCAGGGAAGACTCCTGGCTATCGATTCACCAGCATTCTAGAGATGTTGGTAACACTTTAGACAAAGCATATAAGCACCACAATCATGAGATTTCATTCATGTTTGGAAAATCCTTCTCTTTGGTTCATAATAGTACCAAAATTCTATATTTTATAGCCCTAGCTCAGTTTAGCAGTCCCGGATGTATTGCCAGCTGCCCATGGAGCTAAGCATTGAGTCAGATCTATTCAAGTCAATCTGATTTTTAAAATCTTTCTTTCCAGGAAGCATATAGAGCAGTCTGGCCAGGGCTGAGGCTGAAATGCTGCATAAGGTAAGTCAAATTATTTACAGACAGCAACCTTGACAGCATGTTGTTGTTCCAGCTGTTGATAGCACTTCAAAGAGAGCTCTTACATAGAAAAGTGTTTCTACAGGTCTGAAAAGGACCACAAAAACTGGGGAAGTTTGGATAACAAAAAATGCACCTCGAGTCAAGCAAAAAAAGTCTTAGTGACAGAAGAAAAATTGCTGCCTTGCAGCAAAGTAGGCATGGCTTTGTTTATGTTGGCTGGCAAAATCTTGTACTCCTGGGCTGCCTTTCTGTCTTTCTCAAGATAATGCTTCTGAAATGGTTGGCCAAGTAGATGATTGTGTTCATTGGCTGCATATTTATAAATACAGTGTATTTGACAAATTTACAACTGGCAGTGCCTTTAAACTGTGGTTCAGTGAGTTTATCAGTTATGCATGAATTTAGATATGTTATCACAAGTCTGCACAATCTCTTACCCAATTAATTACTGGGAAATGTGTTAAAACAATGAATCTTGAAAAATTTAAAAGGGAGAGTTTATACTCATCTAGCTCTTAAACTGCTTAGTTCTAGTAGGAATTGTATTACTTACTTTGTTAAACAGAAATATGAAAATTAAAATATTGGTGTTTGTAGCTGCCCAGACACAGGCACAAGGAGTATTCCAGAGGGAAGCACTTTCTTTGTTAAGCCATTTAAGACAAGTATTGCATTTGATCTCATTAGTCAAAATCTCCTGCTGGCACAGTGTAGTTCAGGGAGATGGTAAGGAAGCTTCCTCATCACAGCAGAATACAGCAGTGAGCACAGATGACACAGCTAAGGCAAACCAGTCCACAAATAGGACAGGACTACAACTTGCTCTCTCTCTGTTGACTTTTTGTTTTGTTCACTGGTCAACTCAGACCAACTTCTCCTTCAAAAAGGGCTAGTGAATTGGGCAAGGAGGTGTTCCCCTCGGGACAGGTGGGATAGTGTCCAGTGCCGGGCAGTACAGCTCAGCCACGTACTCATGCCTGCAGGAAGCAGTGCCCAGGTCTGCAGGGAAATGACCTTACATCTCCCAGGGGCAGCTCCAGCCACTCCACCAACTGACCAAGGCATCTGGCATAGAAATATTACTGCATATTGCATTCTTTATGGGTTTTTTTCTTCTAGACTGAGCTCCTCTAGTAAATCTCAAGTGCAGGTCACACTGTTGAACCACAGTTCAGTGGAGAGAGTACAGTGCCAGCATGAGCTGCAGGTGAAAGTTGTGAGTGTACCATGAGAAAGTATGAGTATTGAAAAGTATTGGGTCAAGTGAATCCTGTTGCTGTATTTGGACACCAAAGCAGTGCATGTGCAGTTCTGCTCTGCGAAGTGACTGTGAAGCTCTCTGGATGCTTTTTCAGGAAGTGAGTTGCATGTAAAGCAAATATTTCCTAATTATCTTCCCTGAAAACTCTCTGCTTGTGTGTTTTTGACAAGTGAGGAAGGTGATGTAGGTCAACCTATGGCTTACATCACATTTTGGTAGTTCTGATTTTCTCACAAAGACTTTCCAGAGGAGTCACTGACTCAGGCTGTAGCCAGTCCCGGTGATGATGTAGCAGAAGGGACTCATTTGGCTGCCAGCTCTCAGCTCTGTGAGCTTTGCAGTGCTGGCAGGAACAAAAAGCAGTAAAAACTTGCCTGTCACTGAAGTCAGCAGCTCTCACAATGAATGCAAACATAGGGCAAATCTGCTGAGTAAGAAGATGCCTTCCTACACGGTAACTTTAGAAACTAGAAATCTGAACAGACAAAAAAAGAGACTAGAAATTGCTGGCTGCAAGCATGGAGTAAAATCAGGGGTGGACCTGAAAGCTTAAATGATAGTGGCAGCATTTGATGGTATCTCCCATGCACATTATCCAGAGGGTGCTGATGGCATAATTCTCAAGCCATGTTTGCTGTTTAGGTTGCATTTTTGCAAGCTAATTGAGGCAGATGTAAACCTAAGATTGTTTTCTGAGGATGTAAGTGAAAGGCAGCTCTTCCTCGACAGCACAGCCCTGTCCCATGTGGCCAGGTGGAAGTGGTTTTGTTGGTGCTGTTGGATGGGCACAATGAGAACCATTAAAAAAATTTGACTTTTTATTTCCGATCAATGCACGTCCTCAAGTCAAACATTTGTCTGCATGTGTGGGAAGGTCAGTTTTATCTGGGTGTGAAGATGCTCTGCCACACCTGGACAGTGCTGCACCTGCCCCGGGCAGTGCAGGGTCCAGTGCTCAACACCTCCCCTGGTTCGGTGCTCTGGGCGGGGAGCTCCGGCTTCGGCAGCACCCTTCGGTAACGTCGCGCCGGCTCCAGCGCACGTGTTGCCGATGCTCGCCATGCCGGTGAGCCGTGCGGCGTCCCGGGGGAAGGCACGACCGGCACTCCAGCCGCGGCTGGAAGGCTCAGGCCGTCCGCCAAGCACCACAGCCGGCAGCGCCTGCCCGGCTCGGGGGTCGGCGGGGGTGCCGTCGGGTCCCGGTGCCGTTCGGGAGGGGCCGCGTCTGTGGGGCCGTGCTCGGCCCGGATGGAGCCCGCGGCCCCTCGTGCTGCGCGGCCGGCCGGCCCTGCCGCCCCCCGCCCCGGCGCATTGTCCGCCGCGACCCCCCGCCCCCCGGCCCGCCCCGTCCAGCGGCGGCCCTCCCTCCCTCCTCC
>VZUI01040126.1:0-24648 GCA_013401135.1 Cettia cetti | reverse complement strand
TCTCCCGCCGCCGCCTCCTCCCGCGAGAGCGCCCGCCCCCCGCCCGCCTCCCCGCGCTCTCGCGAGAGCCGCGCCGCCATCTCAGCGCCCGGCGGCGGCGGTCACCCAGCGGGACGAGCGCTCCGCGCCGCCGCTCCTCACGGCCTGTCCCGCCCCGCCCTGCCCTGCCATGCTCTCCCGCCTCGTCCTGCGCGCCGGTGAGCCGCGGGGAATGCCGCTGCTCGGTGGGGGGGAGCGGGGCGGCGGGCGGGGGGTGCTGGCCGAGCTCTACCCTGACGCGCTCTCTGCACTCTTGTCCCCTCAGCCCCCGCCGCGCTAAGGGCGCTGCCGCCGCCCGTCGCCGTGGGGTGAGTACCGGGGGAGCCCCTCGGACACCGGCCGGGATTTGTGCTTAAACAGCGTTATTCTGGGGATTTGTCTCTTCTTTTCCTCATTCATGTTGCGGGAGTATAAAACAGGGACTGTGGGAAGGAACTTCTGGAGGTTATCTAGTCCCACCCACTTCCTGGAAGGAGGTGTGTCCAGTAAATGCCACCTTCTTCGAATCACGGAATAGTTTGGGTCGGAGGGGACTTTGAAGCTCATGCACTGCCACTGTCTGCCGTGGACAGGGACACCTTTCCTAGAGCAGATCCAGCCTTGCTTGGACACTGCCAGGGACGGGGCAGCCAAACTTCACTGGGCACCCTGTGCCCGGGCCTCACCAGTTACCTTCTTGTTTAATTGGAAATGTATTTGAGCCTCATCTAATGGTGATTTTGAGGAGGTTTTCTGTCCATTTTTTAAATAAGAATAATAGTTGAAATGTTCTTGTTCACAGGGTGTTGCACACCACAAGACCACTGCACACTACTCAACAGAGTTTGGCTCCTGTGCCACCTCTGCCTGAGAAGGGAGGAGAAGTTCGTCATGGTTTCATCCCTGAGGAGTTTTTCCAGTTTCTCTACCCTAAAACAGGAGTTACAGGTTAATACAGACTTTTACCATTTTTAGCTATGCTTACGTGGTTCTGTTCACCAGTTCTGGCTGCTGAAAAGGTAAAATGTTGCTGAAAATGAATATTTTGCATGTGCAAGTTGTGAAGAACAAGCCAATACAGGACTCCTGGCTCTAAAGTTAGACACCTAATGGTTGAAAGAGTTCCATGAGCTTGATTTTATAGAAAGATTTAATTGCCTGTTGGTCCTTAGAACGTTTTAACAGGGAGTTCTGTGTGTTTCTGAATGAGCAGAAGCAGCAGGTCCCATGTGAGGTACAAGCTGCTTCCTGTGAGATTCCTTGTGGCCCCTTTCCCAGGGGGAATTGTGGCTCTGCTTATTATCCTGGTAAAATAAAACACTTAACACTTCTTCCTGAACTTTGAAAGTAGCTCCCTGTGAGGTACTTGAGCTTGTTGAGCCTCGTTATGCTTTATACAATTAATGCTGTTTTATTTTCCCTGTAGGGCCCTACATGTTGGGCACTGGCCTCCTGCTCTACCTTCTTTCCAAGGAGATCTACGTTGTTAACCACGAGACAGCAGCAGCTGCCTGCATAATGACAGTCATCATTTATGGCATTAAGAAATTTGGGCCTGATGTCGCAGCTTTTGCTGACAAACTTAACGAGGTAATGAAGAAACTGTAATTTGACTTGGCAGTCGTTGGGGAGGAATGGTTCTGTTAAAGTACAAATGGATTCACACTGGCAGAGGGCAGGGCTGGATGGTAGATGGGATATAGGGCAGGAATTGTGCCCTGGCAGGGTGGGCAGGCTCTGGCACAGGGTGCCCAGAGCAGCTGGATCCCTGGCAGTGCCCAGGGGCAGGTTGGACACCGGGGGGGAGCAGCCTGGGACAGTGGGAGGTGTCCCTGCCGTGGCAGGGCTGGGATTGGATGGGATTTAAGTTCCCTTCCAACCCAAACCAGCCTGGGATTCCATGGCTGATCCTGAGCCCTCATTCTTCTGTGTTGCCATAGCCTCAGCCCTGGCACAGGGCGCTTCACAGACAGTTCTCACAGCTCAGTGCAGCATTTCAGGATTGATTGCATCTCCTTGTTTTCCTTGCGTCTGGCTGAGGCGTGGAGTTGTTTCCTTCTGCAGGAGAAGGTGGCCTCGGCGCTGGCCATGAAGAACGAGGCCGTGCAGGCGCTGCAGACGGCCATCGAGGAGGAGAAGAAGGAGCAGTGGAGGGTGGAGGGCCGCTCTTACCTCTTCGACGCCAAGCGGGTGAGCAGGGCAGCGCTGCTGCTGCTGAGCCCAGGGCAGCCTGCCCTGCTGGGCACCCCTGCCCCAGAACAGCCTGCTGCTGCCAGGCATCAACCTCTTGTCTCCTGCTCTGTGTGCAGAACAACATTGCAATGCTGCTGGAAACCAACTACCGGGAGCGCTTGATGATGGTGTACAACGAGGTGAAGAAGAGGCTGGACTACCAGGTGGCCATGCAGAACCTGAAGAGGCAGAAAGAGCAGGACCACATGATCCAGTGGGTGGAGAGGAACGTTGTTCAGAGCATCACACCACAGCAGGTACTTGCTGGGTTTTACCTGCACAAAGATTTGCTGTTCAGGCATCTTGGCTCACGAGGTGACGGGTAACTTCAGCCAGGGGTGGGACTGGATGAGCTTTGAGGTCCCTTCCAACCCAAACCTTCTGGGATTCCATGAAACTGTGCTTTATTGGGTGTGAATCTCTGCCTTCATGAGCTATAATTGCATCCCTCTTAATCAATAACTTACAGTTCTAAAAAGGTTTATCTGAAGTGCACTTGAATGTCTATTTTGTCTGTTGAAGTGTCTCCTGAAGGCTCTTTCCTGTCTCTTGCAGCAGAAGGAAAGCATTGCCAAGTGCATCCTGGACCTGAAGGCGCTGTCCAAGAGTGCCCACGCAGCTGTGTGAGCAGTCTGAGCCCACTGACATGTCTCAATACCTCTTGTTGGAAACTGTATGACTCTAAAATATCATTAAACAGACAAAAAAACCCCTCTGCTGTCTTTCACTAGCAACAGTCCCTGCCTGTTTGTGTTTGAAGTCACTGGATGCTCACACCAAGCTGGTTTGTTGGGGGGATGAGTTGAAACCACAGTGTGTGAGATCCTGTTGGATCCCATTTGGTCACAAACACTTCCAGAGATACAATGAGAAAAATTCTGGTGCTGAGACTGATGCCTGTGTTAAATTCTGAGTGATAGCAACCCCAGGTACCTGCTGTCCTTGTACACACGTTCTAAAATCAGGATGATTTGTGTTCCCATTTTCTTGGCCTCATGCTGGAGGGGCTCTGAGCGAATGTTTTTGTTCTCTAAAGGAGCTGGAAACTCCCTTTCACCATAAAGCCTTGTGTAGTGTTGAAAGGGTTTGGGTTCTGAGAAAAGACTTATTGGGCAGGAAATGTGTCAGAAGCTCCTCAAAAATTTTACCTCAGCTTTTTTTCAGTTTAGAAACAGGGAAATGGGTAAGTTTATTCCAGAGGAGATTTTCTGGGCTTTCAGAAGTCCCTTGGTTTTCTGTTTATAGGAGGCTTTTCCCTGAAGGAATTTGTTAAAACTCAAAAATCCCAGCAAAGCACACACACAAACTGTGTGTGTGCTGAGGTGTGATTTATGTAGTCCATAAACCCAAGTGGGCAGACTGGGGTGTGCCTGCAATCCCATTTCTCGGTGGGGTTAAAACCACAATTTTCTTACACTTCCAGTACACCAGTTCACCAAAATGGTGTTCTTTAGAAGCAAGAACCTTTCTTCAAGCCAACCTAAACTGAAGCTGCCTTACTTTTTTTTAGAATAACGATTCCAGAGAGTGCAGGTGTCTTTCACGGTTTCTTGTTCTTTGTCAATTTAAATAAAAAAGCGAAGTTGCTTAACTTCCACAATTGTGTAAACCCACATCGGATTTGACACGTGAGCTTTTAACTCGTGTGACAGATTCTTCTCACAAAGCAAGTGGTTAAACTGGTGTGCTGACACTCGGGGAGATTTCCAGCAGCATTTCCATGGTGGAAGGTAAGATGAAGCTCTATCATTTCTTGTTTCTTTTGTTATTGCAAACACAGCACCCTGTGAGATTTGGTGTGGGAAACTGGGAGATTTCATGGCTTGACTCCTTTGGAATGTGGCAACAATGGGATGCCCTAGGAATAGTGGCAGCAGTAGGGAACAGGGTGTTTATTTTCATGTTGTAATATTTTCACATTATTCACAATCTGCAGTTTGCAAAGCATGTGGTGAGAAATGCCAGTGTATGGATTTTGTAGTAGCATATCTGTAAGATTCCCTATCTCTGAGAGTCCACACCCAAAGTTGAGAAGAAAGTGACTGTTCCTGTTTTGGTGGGAAAAGTCAATTTAACTCAAACAAGAACATTAAGGGAGGAACTTTTCAAAGCTGCTTCTGATTATGAAAATGTTCATAGGGTTTTAGCTTCTGCAAAAATAATCCTGTAGGCGCTTTTTAGTTATTAAATAACCTCCATTTTCTGGGTGGAGAAGGCCCGTCGGGGAGCAGTGTGTTCAGGAACAAGACACTGGGAAGGGGTTGATGCTGAGGAACTGCCAGGCTTGGGTGCCTTTGTGCTACTTCTGTAAGATTTTCAAGAAATAGATAAAAACTACATCAAGTTTTTTTGAGTTAGAATAGGAGAACAGATTTGTTCTGCTTATGTGTATATGTATATAAATATAACCCTTGTCGCTTTCTTTCAGCTTCTCCTCTCAGTTAAAGCTCTGAGAGAATGGGAGGCTCGCCCTCAAAATCAACTCCAGGTATTTTATTTTGTAAGCAATTTCCTTAGCTGCAGAGTTGCTGCCACAGGTGATGTCCTGGCCCAGGGGTTGCTGTGGGGGAGGCTCAGCACTGGGGCAGTTTGGGGAAGAACTGCATGGCTGCCTAGCACAGTCATCTTCTGAGCAGCAGCATTTTCCTGTCTGGTGGTTCCACTTTCAGGCAGACTGTACAGACACAGACCCCATATTGTTCTAGTTTCTTGCAGTACTATTGCAGAAATCTGCACGTTTTGAAACAAGCTTATGATACTTATTTTTTTTCTGTTGCAGCTGCACCAAGTGCAGACCACTGCAGTTGCACTGGCACCACTGTCCCCAGCACTGTCCCCACCATCATCCACACCCCTACAGCTGATTCCAAAGCTGCAGAAGTCGGATGCTGGATTAATAAGTAAATGCTGCACCTTTATTTCCTGACTTCAAACCCAGAGTTCCCTGAGACTGCAGCCTCCTTCTGCAAGGGAAGGGTTATATATCATATTTAACATCTTGGGGGGTTAAAATTTGGCTAGAATTTCCTAGTCTGTGCACTGGATGGGTGATTCCTAGAGGTGCTCAATGCAGATACACACATGTTAATCTCATGGGGCTGGGGATCATTGTTACACTCTAAAGTTTGGTGAATTTGAGCAGTACTGATGTTTCAATCCCTCTGTTGTAACTGGGGATTCTGACAGGATTTTCTGTGTATCAACAGCCATGAAATACTGTACATGTCCCTGGCCTTCATTTCTGGCATCCTCCTGACAGTCCTGATTTTTGCAATCATCTTCCTCTTCAGGAAAAGTGAGTGACACAGTCCAGGGTGTAACAGCAGAGTGATGGTGACTGCAGAAGTTATTTAGAAAGTGGCTCAAATAATGTCTGCCTTGAATAACTGTGTTGATGAACAGCTCATCCCTGGCAGTAACTCCTCATGAATCATCCCAGCAGTCTTTTCAGGAAAGAATTAACTTTGCCAGTAATGAGTTGTGAGGGGTTTTGTTGGTTGTGGGCTTTTCTCATCCTAATCCTGGCTGCACTGAGTTCCTCAGTCCCTTTCATCCTGGCCACTTCCAACAGGTGGGCAGGACTGGGCAGCCCAAACTGCCACTGTGCTGTGCTGTGTCAGGGGTTACACATCACCTGTCACCCCTCTCCAGCCTCCTTTGCATTGCTGTCTCCAGACAGAGGGCAAAAAGCTGAGACTGGGATCCCTTTCCTTCCTAGGTTATAAAAGATCCCACCAAAATTTACAAGAGGAAGATTTCTCCCAGAAGGTAGCTGAGGAATCTTTTAGGAACACCCAGGTAAATGCACAACTGTCATTTCTAATGTTTTTTGCCGATATTTCACATTTTTGAAATAGTAGTAAATATTAATTTAATATTAAGTAGTAAATATTTGGGGTGGGAGGGAGAAAAGTCAGCTTTGAGACTCCACTGTTACTCAGCAGTTCCTTTGACAAGGAACTTTAGAGGTTCTGGGGCTTATCTAAATCACTGACTAGGCAGGTTAGGAGAAATCTTTCTAAAGTGGAAGCATTTCTGCAGTTTCCCTCTGTGATAATAATTCTTTGGAAGCCCCTAAAGGAGACTTGAGCCAGACTGAGCAGTGGGATGCACCAGCATTTACCAATTTCCCCCAGGCAGGGACAGGCTGCTTATGGTGGGGGTGCTGAGGACAGGTTAGAAATGGGAAATTCCTGCTGAGCTGCAGTGCTCACACACTCTCTCACGTCTGTGGCTTCTCTCACATCCCCAGAATGAAGTGACCTACAGCACTCTGGTCTTCCAGCGGGGCCAGACATCACTGCCTGTGTGATCAGGAAGTTCCAGATGGAAAAAAAAATGTTCCCATTTTCTGGACATCAAAAGCTGTGAGGGTGTTCCACCAGGCCTGCCCTGGGAATGCCCCGTGCCCTCTGTAACACTGCTCTTTTCGCAGTTATCACGGGAAATTGTCTCCTCTTCCAAACTGGCAGCCAACAGCTGTGGGCAAATGGAGAGTTTCTATGCAGGATTTCCTCATCTGTAGAAATCTCCCTGCTCTTGTAAAGTTTCCGTTTGTGAAAACTACCAGAGAGAATTGAGAAATGAATATGTTTCTCTGCATCTATCCATGTGTATGCCCTTGTGTTTCCCTTTTCTGTCACCAACTCTAACATTTTCCATTTTTTTTCAATTGCCAAGTGCACTGCTTAGTTATTTTCTGTTGTTGAAGTGATGATAATGAAATGTTTGTATGCAAATCTCTGCTCGCTGGTTGGGTCCCATAAAAGAAATGCATGGTCACAGTGTGACAGCCAAAATCTCTGGAAATGTTCATTCACTCGTTATTACCCACAGTGTTCTAAGTGCAGTGTAAAATCCTTCCCCTTTCATAAAGGGGGTAATTTAGCACGGTGGCTGTGTCAGAGCTCTCGAGGAGCAGGGCTGGAGGTGCCACCCGATGGCAGCACCAAGCCGGGGATGGGACTGGCGGAGCTCCTTGTGCTGCTGCGGAGCTTCAGCCGCGCTTACCGAGCAGGGCTCCGGCTCTGCCAGCGCCGCTGGGCTCTGCTGCCTCCTGCTCTGAGCTCTGCTCCTCCTGCTCTGAGCTCTTCTTCTCCTGCTCTGGGCTCTGCTGCCTCCTGCTCTGAGCTCTGCTCCTCCTGCTCTGAGCTCTGCTCCTCCTGCTCTGAGCTCTGCTGCCTCCTGCTCTGGGCTCTGCTGCCTCCTGCTCTGAGCTCTCCTCCTGCTCTGAGCTCTTCTCCTCCTGCTCTGGGCTCTGCTGCCTCCTGCACTGAGCTCTGCTGCCAGCCCCACTGGGCTCTCCTCCTCCTGCTCTGGGCTCTTCTCCTCCTGTTCCACGCTCTCCTCCTGCTGCTCCAGGCTCTCCTTCTCCTGCTCCGGGCTCTACCGCCAGCCCCACTGGGCTCTCCTGCCTCCTCCTCCGGGCTCTCCTGCCTCCTCCTCCGGGCTCTGCTACCTCCTCCTCCTGGCAGCTGCTGGAACCTCGGGGGACCAAGGAAGTGTGTGACAGATGCTCTGAAATTTGGTGTTGTGAATTTGGCCACAGACTTCCACAGAGCCAGCAGAACAACTTGTGTCCTTTGTTTTGCTGTTCTCTGCTCCCACCTCAGTCATGGCAGTTCCTTCAAGCTCTAACAGCGAATATAGGGGCATCATCTCCCTGCCTCACCAGAAGGTGAGCTGTGGTCTGGGGTCCTTGGGTGAGCAGGGTCAGCTGCCTGGGACTGCTCTGCTTTGCTCTCACTCCTCTCTGTTCTTCCTCCATATCCTTGTGCCCATCCCCTTGCTATTTGCCAGGCAGCCTACCAGGAATTTGGTGCAGTTTTGCTCCCTCTTTCCTCAATTTATCCAAAACACATCAGCAAAGTTCCCCATGCATCATTCTAACAAATAACCTTCTGCTCTTTAGATGGGACCTGTTTTTCTACTGAAAGTAAGTGGGTCCATCAATGCCCAAGGAGAACCTGCAGCAAGTTCTGATATTCTTGTGCAGTGGCTTCCTTTGGCTTGTTTATTGCTAGAGCTGAGCTGTGTAACTGGGCAGAGCTTTGGCCTGGGACAAGGGTTAGATCAGATAAGAAATGAGATGCCTGATCTCAGATGGAGGAGCAGAGGCCAACACTCTCTATGACAAGGAACAGAATGATGCACTCCCTTTCCTGCTTCTTCTAGACCACTTTTATTCTGCAAAGATGGAGAAAAAAGGAGCCTGGCCTTTAACAACCTCTTCAGTTTGACCCATGTTCTCTAAATATGGGCTGTGTCAGCTGTGGTGTAACAATTACTGCAACTTCTGTGCCATCCCAGGCAGGACATTGACTGAAACTGGGCAGGATTTTCTGATTGTCATGGGAGGACTCAGCAGGCCAAATGAATGTAAAATCCATCTACTGTTTATTATTACTCATGAAAATGTGACAACACTGGCTGAAGCACAAGCTGACCAGACTCAAGTTTAATCTGAATGGACAGACAAGACAAATGCTGTGAGAGCAGTCAGTGAGCTGCTGGATTATGAACAGCAAAGAACACATCCTGGTTTTCAATCAACTCAACCAATCCTCACTTTAAAAAAACCCAAAACCCCCAACTAGACAAACTTTCCATCTTCTGTGTTTAGAAATTATATTACACAAAGATATATATTCACATACAGCTTTAGAGCAGCTTCAGATCCACAGGTTGCTGCAGTTTCCCAAGAATTTCTTAGTGAAGCCAGGTGGTTTATCAATGGGCTGGTACCCACTGGCAGGTTCAACATTTATTTATGACTGTGGGTCTGTTGTTTGCTCTTTAGGAGCTGGGTCTGGTTTTTTGCACAGGATATAGGTCCTTAAAATCAAAAGGTACGTGGCTTTGAACTTCTTTATCTTGTAGGCATAGACAATGGGGTTCATGGCAGAATTGGCATGGGACAAGAGGATTGCCACGTACATCAAACATGGGGGGATCTGAGACTCAGGGTAAAAATAGGAGACGCAGTTTATGATGCACAGAGGCAGCCAGGAGACTGCAAACAGGAAGAGAACAAGTGCAAGAGACTTGGCTGTCTTGAACTCCTGGCCATAGAAAGCCCCAGCCCCTCTCACACTGCTCCCTTGGCTCAGCTTTGTGTGGATGATGTAGAAGATCTCGGCATACAGAGCACACATGATGAGCAGGGGCACGAGGGTCCACGTGAAGAAGCCAAAATACACCATGTAATCCATCCTCATCACGGACATGAAGCGGCACCTGAGGAAGCTGGAGCTCCTGGGGTCTGTGTTGTTCCAGCCAAACATGGGGATGAGCCCTCCCAGCAGGGACAGGGACCAGCACAGCCCCAGGGCCCACCAAACCCTCCTCTCTGTGGTGATTATTCTATATCTGTAGGGGAAGAAATCATGTTAAAGAGATGCATTTTAAAGTAGTTAAGGATGAACTTGCCTGTTCAGGTACTGCAGGATCATTGTTAGAAAATGAAGAATTAACTTTTTTTTTTTTTGTGGGAAAACCAAATTTTATCTTGAGACAAGCCCTAACTCTTCATTTGTAACAGTTATTTACTGGCATCAGTAAGAACTGTGCTCAAGTTCCCTTGTTTAAAATTGGATGTTTAATCTGTTTGATTTCTTGTTTCATTATGATACTAGTTCTCCTCTAGTCAGGATATTGCTTTGCTGCTGATGGAAGTCCTATCTCATTTCTTGGCTTCCTTGGGTGTAGCTTCCTCTTTTTATTTGGTTTATGCCATTTGTAGGGCTAAAATTCATTCTTCAGCTTCATAGGTCCTTTCTCATTATAAAATATGACTTCTTGGATGATTGAGGTTATTTGCTTTTCTAGCTTGTGTATTTTTCATTTAAATGTAAACAGTGAGTAATTTCAGTTAACTGTTAATAAATTTGTTACTACTTCTGTATTTTCAGCAAATACTAGAAAGAATTTTATTCAAAATACAAGCCTCAGAAACCTAAAAAATACCCCTATAACACACTCTGAATGCCATGCAATTAACCAAAGAGCTGAAAATTCAACACTCTGCCCACAGACACATCCTGTGACCAAATCCTGATCAATGATGACACCTGAGAACGCCGAGCTTTCACGAGCACCCCCGGCCCTCTGGAAAGCTCATCTCAGGTGGGCTTGGAGGCACAAGCATCCAAGCAATGAAAGGTTAGAAAGGAGGGCAGAGGAGGTGGGGCAGCCTCACCTGGTGGGCAGCTTGACTCGCAGGTACCTGTCGACGGCGATGGCCAGCAGGGACAGGATGGAGGCGTTGGTGAACACCACCATCAGGCAGCACATGAAGAGGCAGCTGTGGGCGGGCACGGCGACGCCCAGGCTCACCACGATGGCCAGGGGCATCACCAGCAGCCCCACGGCGATGTCGGCCAGCGCCAGGGAGGCGATGAAATAGAGCGTGGTGTTCTGCAGCGCCGCGTTCAGCCTCACCACGCACATCACCAGGAGGTTGCCCAGCGTGGCAAACAGAGCCACCAGGCACTCGGTGCCGATGTAAATCCCGTCCAGGCTGCTCAGGGCCAGGCTGCTGTTTGGCATCCTCAGCTGCTGCAGCTGCTCCTGCCCCGGCTGCAGCTGCGGAAGGAAATGCGGGCATCGATGGCCACGTCTGGGATCTTCAGTGTCTGCTGCTCGCTCCTTCCAGAGACTCTCCAGCTCCACACCTCTGTGCTATTTCATGTCCTCAGCGCTGATATCTCAGCATCCAGGAACCGTTCCCCTCCCTGGAGACCCCTCCTGGAGCTCACTGCATCCCTTCAGCAGCCTCGAGTCTGCAAAGTGCCTTGGGAACCTGTTTTGATGGGAAAGCTTCCACAGTCCTTCTTACCAGCAACTTACAAAGAAATAGTTCTACATGTTCCTCTTTCAAGCTCTTTTAGAAGTACAGAAATGTCAACAGCAGTTGGCTGAAGAGTGACCACTTATCATTCCAGTAAATCTGTCCTGTCATTATCAGAACTGATGCAGCTCCGGGGTGTTGAAGGGAGCTGCATTCAAAAACAAAATGTTGAAGGGAAGGACAGGGTGAGGTCACTCAGCCATTACCAACATGGGGAAAGCCAACTTGACTTGGGGAAAAATTAATTCCCAAACAAATCAGAGCAGGATCACGAGACAGAAAACCAAGCTGTAAAGGCAGAGGGCGGGTGCTGGAGCAGAGGCTCCACCCTGTGCGAGCGCCCTGCCCGGCGGGACCGGCTGCTGGAGCCGGGGGATGGGGCGGCCCCTGTGCCAGGGGGGTTTGCAGCGCACTCAGATTTAGCAGCTCTGGATCTGCCCATCCCTTTCCTCCAAGGGCAGGCACTTTTCCGCGGGGACACTGTGTCCGAGGGCGATGCCACCGAGCCCAGCTGGGGCCAAATCGGGGGGGTTCCGCCCAGTACCCCCTGTTCTCACCAGGTTCCTGCCGGGGCAGGCACAAGGTGCTGATACTCTTCAGGTGCTTCCTCGCCAGGCAGCATCTGTTTCCTGTCCTAAACATGACAGAGGCAGGGTGCTGGGCTGCTGTCACCCCTCTGTCACCACGGGAGGATGAGCCTGTGCCCTTCTGCTGTCCCTGCCCCGCAGGAGCGCGGCTTCCCCTTAGCCCTGGGGTGCCGTGGGTGTCACATCCCCTTCCCGGGCCCTGCATCCTCACCCCGGGGGCACTCGGCCCTTCTCGCACGGCCCTCCTTCAGCCCCAGGCTCAGGAAACACGGGGCCGGAGGTTTTTACAGCTTGCAAAGCGATTAAACGCTGCCTGCAGCGCGGATCCGGGCCCGCAGCGTGGGCTGGGGGCGCTCGGTGTGCCCGGGCCCGGCCCTGCCCCGCACAGGCAGCGCTGGAGGCTTTGGGGCACATCAGGATCCCAAGGTGTGTTTTTAGATCCCGTTATTGAGCCTGCGGAGAGGGCGGCTCCAGCATCGGCCTCAGCTGGGCCAGTCCCGTGGGACGGAGCCGGGGAGGTCACGGCGGGATGGGGTTAAAGGATTTCGGATCCCGCTCCCCCAGCACTCGATGGTTTTCCATTTAAAGGCTGTGCTCGGCTCGCTCGTTTCTTGGATGGCTCCAGCGAAAGGCTTCCAGCTACTCCCGAGGGATCCTCCTACATCCTGGTGAGATAAGGATCAGGAAGGGAAGGTCTCTGCAATCTCGGCTGCGGCTTTGAGCACAGATTCCCTTTTCACTTTGGGGGTGGAGGGGAGGAGAACAAATTTGCTAGAAAAAGATTATTTCTAAGTGACACACAGAAGAAAAGAAAAATATATCCCACAACAATGATCTTATCCTGCGAGTCAACAGCAGCCACGTCTGCCTTTGCTGTGGTGGGGCTGTAAAAGCCTGGAAGGGAGGGCAGAGCAGCCTCCTCATGGCAAACTCCCCCTGAGGCCCTGCCTGGCACCCCAGGGGGGCCCGGGGGGCCCGGCTGTGCCCAGGCTGTGCTCACACAGTGCCAGGCTCTCCCAGCCACAGCCACCCGCCTTGCTCTGGGACAGCAGTGTCCTCTCTTGCCTTACATCCCAGCAGCTTCTGCTCCTGTGCCAGGAGGTTTTTTCTGGGTTTCAAAAGTTCAAAAGTTTTCCTATAAAGTTTACTTTATAGGAAAAAAAACTAAGCAACCCATAAACCAAGGGGTGGTGAGTGGCAAGTTCTGTCCTGGCTCTTCCCAGCCTGGGAAGGAAGTGAAAGCAAGGCAGGGAGAGGATGTGAATGTGGAGCAGAATCACATCTGGTGTGACAGTGATCGTGGGCTGGTGAATTATGAGCCAGAATGAGAGGCTGCAGCCTGGTGTGGGAAACAGTGTCCTGTCTCTGTGCCTCAGTTTCCCCAGCCATGGTAAAAGGAGGATTAATCTGGTCTGCACAGAGCTGGGAAGGGCTGGACAGGAGCAGGACCCTTTTGGTTTCCCTCTGAAACTCCCCATTTGGGATTTTTTTCCCCTGCCTCTCCAATGGAGGAACAGTGATGTTGGAAAACCACTGCTGGTATTTCTCACAGATGCAAAAACCTGAAGAAAGCCCTCCTCTGGCACACACAGAGCTGTGCTGAAAGGCAAAGTTCACTGTCCTTAGAATGCAGGGTTGGTTCCAAAGATGATTTCAACTGCTGTCAAGAGCAAATTGTCAGAGGAGAATCAGATCTGGAAAGTTCTTCCTCCCTTCCACATCGCATTCCCTGAGCTTGAACTGTGCTGGGGCTCGGATTCTCCGTGGCTTTGGATTTCAAAGCCCGAAAGCCGGGAGTGAGTTGAGTGTTTGCTGGTCCTGCTGGGCTCGTCGGGCACTGCGGGGCCCTGTGGGAGGAGCTGGGGCTGTCAAACCAGTACGGCCCAGTTTGCGGGGCAGACGGGCGGGATGAGCTCTGAAACTGCCCCCGCTCGCCACCTCTGCAATTCCAGCTACAAACAGGGCAGGAGCGCAGGGACAGGGCTTGGACAAATCGTATTTTGGTGCGTTTTTACAATAAATTGCATTATAACTGGAGCTTTGTAGTTTTCTCTGGGTGTGGCTGCGGAGTGGGTGCAGCTGCAGCCCGGGCAGAGCGGCTGGCACAGGAGCCCGTTTGATGCCAGCTCCACTCCTGCACACGGGAATGATCCCTGCCAGCCCGTGGGAGCAGCCAGCCCCGGGTTATCCAGTTCTTCCTGCCCCACACTGCTCCTGTCTCACCCGGGGCTGGGGATGGACGGTGTCACACCGGCTGCTCTCGCTGGAATGTGGCTTTTTGGAATATTTTATTCCCAGAGCTGCTTTCCCAGCTCGCTGCAGAGCCATGCAGAGACATCACCCAGCAGTCTGGAGAGGAAATCACCTCGGGTTGTGCTTCACAGCCTCTCTGCCCAGCTCTGCCAGGCCCTGGGAGGTGACAGCAGATCCGGGATCCCACTGGAGGCTCCTCTGCACAGCACAGAACTTTCCATCCTCGCTCTTCATTAGAGACTCTCTTAAAATTCCATGAAAATGGCATTCAATAAATCCTGGGGAGATGAAAGGAGGTTTGAGCTGGGAGGAGGTTCTGTAGAGAGGCTCTATTTACACAAATTGTCTGGCTGACAGGAGAGAAACTGTTTTGACATTTTATAAACTCTTCAACTGATAATTTTGCATCTCAGTACAGCAAGGCTGGGGGAGGCAGGATGAGGTGAAACAACAAAGCCAAGGCCCTGAGCTCCCTTCCCAGCTCTTATTTTTGAACACCAGCAAATTATTTAACTGCAAAGCACTGCAAAGCTGCCTTTCTCTGAAAAGAAAGGGAGGAAAATGCCATTATCTCACTGATGAGCATCCTCAGGAGGGGACAAGCCACCTGGCACAGGCAGCACCCACTGCCACTGCCCTGCCTGGCCCTGGGGCTTGAGAGCACGGGGTGTAAAACCCATTCAGCAGCTTCTCCAAATCAGTTTGTCTCCAACAGGGGTTGAGTGGACACTGCCAGAAATGTGTGGCTCTATCAACTACAATAAATATATGTGCTAGATACAGGGTCACCAAACTACTCTGAATTCTGAGTGTTCAGTGGCATCTCAGGCTACAGATGTCCCAGATTAAATGAATATTACCAAGGTATTTCCTGAGATTCTTAAGATTTTGGTTTATCCTGAGCAGGGCCAGGAACTGGATTGATGATCCCTGTGGGTCTCTCCCAGCTCAGGATATTCTATGATTCTACGAACATCTTGCTGTAATTTATTTATGAATCATGACTCACTCTCTGACTGTCATTCGTGGACTAATTCATCATTGTCAGCATGACTGGGGTGGGGGGAGCTTATATTTCCTCTGGATATCTTTTAAGTGCTCTTTTCCTGCCTTTATTTCCCTAATCAAACCAAGATCTTATTTATAGTGCTGCCGTTTCTGTCTGGGTAAGCCCAGAGTGGCCCCAATGGCTTAACAGGATTTATTTACTCCAGCTTTACCCGGGTGTAATGAACAGAGGGATTTGGTCCTGTGGCTGCACTAATCCTCTCCGAGGTGGAGGCAGAGGCTTTTCCCCGGGGAACAGCAATTCCAAATGAACAAATGAAACCCCACGGGCCCTTGGGGAGGGGGAAGGAGCTGAGGGCTCCAAAGCAGAGAGGTGAGTGGGCCCTGTCCCCACGCTGATCCCACACTGCTTCCACAGCTGCTTGGTGCCTCTGGCCGGGCTCTGCAGGGAGCTCAGGGATTGCTGATGGGCCTTGGAGCCGAGCAGGAGGGAGGGAGGCTCAGGTCCCACCTCACACACAAAGGAAGGAAAGCCTTTGGGCCTTGCTTTGATTAAAGATGGACAGAAAACAAATCATTTTCCAGGGAAGTGGTCCTGAGAGGAGCCTGGAGTGTCCCCAGGAGCTCAGCCCCACCAACAGGAAGATGAGCTGGAGGCAGCTGGGCTCTGGGGGCCAGCACGGTACAGGTTTGCCAGGGAAGATCTTTAGGAAGGAAGCGTTGTTTATACCTTTTTATTTTTAATGTATGTATATTTGGATCCAACCTTTTCCATGATGGACGGCAGAAATCAAGGCCTCTTTTGTTCTACAATTAACTTGGAGATGTTTTTTGGTTTCTTAGAAAAAAAAAATTATTTTTCCTTACAACAAAACACACAGAGAGCTCTCATTGCTGTAGAAAACTGTTTTGTTAATGACAGTTATTGCCAGGATTGCTGCCCTGATTTGGGGGGAAATAAAGCATTTTAAATACTTACTGCAAGTTTTGGAGCCTGACAGCGACGTACCTGCAGTGGAAGGGAATTTAAACCGAGGGAGTTCCCGGGTAAACAATAACACCACAACCCTGTCCGTGGTGTGAGAGGAGATTTAGCCCTGCCCTTGTGCAGCCCCTCGGGGTGCTGGGCTGCACCTCGGGGCTGGCACAGCCCCTGCGGGTTTTGCTGGAGGAGCAGCATGGGACAGGCAGGTCTGGAAGGACGGGCAGACAAAGTGTTATTGTTTGTTATTGTTTCCATCTCCTCAGCTCCTCGTCACTTCCACTCCGGTCCAAACACGTGGGGATGAAACTGCTGAGTTGGGCTTTGCTGATCTGGCAGCCGGGAAGCGAAAACTGAACTCGCTCAAGGTTTCCATGCGGGGCTGGAGCAGGGAGAGCCCGGGACAGCGCAGCCAAAGCCGTGCGAGCAGGGCAGGGCTGGCAGGGGGAATCAGGGACCCATCCCAGCACTCCCAGCGCCCCAGAGACCCCCGGGTGTCCCAGCAGAGGCAGCAGCGTCTGGAAATCTCAGGAGAGCGGAGAGCAGCCTGTGGCTCTCGGCCAGCACAGCCAGGAGGGGCTGCAGCCCGTGCTGAGCTGCCCTCATCCTGCCCAGGGATGAAGGGGCTGCAGCCCGTGCTGAGCTGCTCTCATCCTGCCCAGGGATGAAGGGGATGCAGCCCGTGCTGAGCTGCTCTCATCCTGCCCAGGGATGAAGGGGATGCAGCCCGTGCTGAGCTGCCCTCATCCTGCCCAGGGATGAAGGGGATGCAGCCCGTGCTGAGCTGCTCTCATCCTGCCCAGGGATGCAGCCCGTGCTGAGCTGCCCTCATCCTGCCCAGGGATGGAGCCAGTGCTGAGCTGCCCTCATCCTGCCCAGGGATGCAGCCCGTGCTGAGCTGCCCTCATCCTGCCCAGGAATGGAGCTGGGAGAGGCTACAGCCCGTGCTGAGCTGCTCTCATCCTGCCCAGGGCTGCAGCCCGTGCTGAAGTGCCCTCACCCTGCCCAGGGATGGGGCAGAGACGTGGGCACAGGGCTGCGGGCTGGGGACGCGCCCGGCAGCAGGCACGGTGGTGACAGGAGCCGTCAGGAGAACCCGTCAGTCTGGAATGCGGCTCCTCACCACAACACACAGCCCAGGCAGTAAAACAAGCGATTAAATGCTCTGATACCTCTGCGGTTCCTGTAACTCTGGAAAGACAAGTGGAGATTTCTGTCATTAAGGTAACCTTAAGAGCCAGCCCCCATCACCACAGGAGCTCAGCTCCCATCCTGCTTCATCAAGCGGGACAGCAGCTCCTGGGACACTTTCTGTCTGTTCAGGGCAAAAGCGAGATCCGGCAGATAAGTGCCCTCATCCCTGGCATGCCTGTTCTTGGGAAAACAGCCCCGGGAGCTTCAGCCCAGCCTCCCACCGAGCCGGGGGCTCGCTGCTGGTGGGCTGTGCCCGATGGGGCAGGGCTCAGCCCGGCACCCACCGTGTGTCAGGGGGGAGCCACGGCTGGAGCCGGCTCCAAACCGAGCAGTTTGTCCCTCTTGTCCCCACCTGGGCAGAGCCCTGTGGTGGCAGTGGTTCAGCTTTCCCCCCAGTCCCTGGCATGAATGCTGAGACAACTTCAGCCCATGAGCCACAATCATCCCTGTCCGGGCTGGCCTGTTTGCTCCTGGCAAACCCATCTGCTGGATTTCTCACATCAGATGCAAGGTTTTATCTTTGCTCCCTTCCACTGCTGAACTCGCTGGGACACGAGCTATTTTCAAACGCAGCTGCTGTTATTTATGCAAACACTTTCTTTCCAAAGGGCAACAGAGGGAAGTGCTGGCAACCAAAGCACAGCCAAACGTTTCAAGGATGTCACCGAGGTTTTCAGTGGGGCTGCAGCCAGGCACAGACAGCACAGCTCAGCTTGTGGGGGGCTTCCACCTCGCACAACCTCGGGGTGCAGAAAGGAGATCTGTGGGTGATCCGAGGTGTCCCAGGGTGACCTGCCCAGCCCTGGCAAGGCAGTGGCACCACGGGCCCCTGCCCAGGGGGGAAACAGGGCAGGGTGGGACACACACAGCACATCCAGGCCTTTCTCAGACAGTTTCCAGTCTAAGTTTCTGAGTCATAGGAGGAGTGGAAGTGACTCATGATCCACTGAGGAGGTGACAGCTGACTGCAGAGCTGGATTCATGGGCTTGGATGGTGGCTGTGACACCCAGCTGCTGCCCAGAAGGACCCATGGTGACTGTGCTGTGCTGGGAGGGGAAGCTCAGCACCGGCTGTGAGGAGACACAGGTGCCTTGTGCTCCCTCCTACCCAGCATTTGCTTTACTTTATTCAGCCTTCCCCAAGGAAAATACCTGCTCTTCCCAAGAAAGAGGCTCAAAGCCAGGGTTATTCACTTGTGTTCAGGAAGCAATCAGAAAACAAAGAGTGCTGTCAAAAGTCTAAGTGTTACAGTAATCATAATTACAGTGGAGCAGCTATTAAAGGGAGCTGAGAAACTCCTGACACAGCTGGATTAGGACAAGCTCCCGCTAACCCCTGGAAGCAGGAGGAATGAAGGTGCTGAAGGGTCTCCAAGGCTTGGTGTGAGTTAGTCCACTTAGGACAGCAGAGCAGCAGTGATTGGAAACACACATCTCTTCTCCAGGTACAGGTGAGTTCATTCTTACCTCACTGATGTCTTTACAAACCCTGTCCTGCAGCCCTGTGCCTGTGTGTGCCGTGGCCTGGGGCTGGGCTGAGGGCACCAGGAGTGTCTGATCCTAGAAACTGACCCTGAATGGAACCAGTTACCAACTGGGAGAGGGCAGGGACAGCTAATGAAGAACCTCCATGGAGCTTACAGGGCCTCCAGAAGCTGACAGACAAATACCTGGATTGTTACTTTTACCTGCTAATCGAAAATTGCCCCTTGGCTACAATACAGTCATTGTGTGACCATGTGTAAAGAAAACAAGTGTTTAAATCCCATGAAAGGAAACATGGGAAGGAATACTTACTGAATTAGACGTTCTCTCATTTCAATATATATGACATTTAATCTCAAGGCAATGTTTGTCTCATTGTGTGGGTTCCACCAAACCTCCAGTCAAAGGATGTCTGCGACCTCCTCTGGTAGTTACATTTTAACTTTCATTTTATCTTTTTTTTTTTTTCCCAACTTCCCCCTACTCTACCACCTGGATTTTACAAAATAGAAGTAGGAAAATGGCAGCTGCATCTGCCCTAGGGATGGGTGAAAGCAGCTGGCAGTGGAGGAGGAGGTTTTGGTACCCAGGGACGGGAGGCCCCGCCCGGCCACGGGGTGAGCGAGTGCCTGGCTGCACAGGAAGGGGTTGGGTAATAGAAAATGTGTGGTTGCAGCTGCCTGTGAGCAGGGAGCACAGTTTGTCAGCTGAAAGAATAACACTTGTTATTGCTCATGTTGAGCTCTGCTGCCCCAGTTTTTCCTGCTTGATTCTGGGCCTCTCCCAGCTGTGGCTGTGCAGGGGTTGGGGAGCTCCAGCCCCCTCTGCTTTGGCTTTTTCTTGTGCAAATCCAGCAGCTTTGGCCAAGCCACATTGCAAACTGTGGATGGGGTTAGTGAGGGCAGAATCAGGCCCTGGGCTGTGTTCTGGGGGTCTCTGTGGAGGTGCCACCCATCCCTACCCAGGGCATTTGTGAAGTATCCTACAAACCTGTCTCAGTATGAGGAGCTGCTGGGTCAGGTCCCACCCTAAGCTGGGACCATCTCCCATCATGTGTCCCAGTTCCTGAAAGACAAATTCACCTCTCCCATCCTGAACCAGCCCCAGCAAAGTGCTGGGAGCAGCTCTGTGCCACGGCCAGGCTGGCTGTGCAGGGGGGACATGCACAGGTAACACATTGCTGGGGATACCCCTCAAACACAGCCCCAGCACCTGGGATTAAAGCCAGGAGAGGTGCCCAGGCTGCTGGCTCTGCTCCTGTTTAGCTCTCTCAGGGTCCATTCCTACACAGGCTCCCCTGGTAGGAAATTCCAGGCTGCTACAGCTTTGGACAAGGCAATTCTTGCTTGAAGAAAGCAAAGAGTGAGAGCAGCCCATTGTGCTGCTGTTAGACTGAAACATGGGAGTCCCTGTGTACGATAATTGGCAGCTCCCTGCCATAGCTGAGCACGGGAAGTGGGGTTTGTGCTTCCTTCCCCTGTGAGTTTCACAGCCTCTGACGGTATTTATAAAACCCTTGACCCAGAAACTCCTATCAGTCTCTGCCTTTCTCCTGACTCTGCAGACCTGCAGATCCCAGACTGACCCCGGGCTTTTCTGGCATGCTTGCAAGGTAGGGAAATGTTTGGGAAGCTGCATAAGATGCCTCCATCCCATGTCCCCTTCAGAATGACAGTCACAAAGGAGAAAAGCCCAGGCTTGCCGGTGGTTTTGGTGGAGGAAGCCTTGTTCCTGCCTCCTCACCCTTTCTGCAGTCCCTGTGCTCACATCCTTAGGGTTCAAACCTGGAAAATACCTCCGTGTTTGCACTGGGATCCAGCCTTTCCTGGGATTTCAAGCATTTTAAGGACACTGGGTGAGCTGGGGGAGAAGCACGGCCCCAGCACTGCTGCCCCAGGGCTGTAGTGCATGGAAAAGCCAGTCCAGGCTTTCCCTTTGGGAACCTGCTGGAGCTTTGGCACAGCCCTGCCTTGGGATCAGCCATCCCTCCCCAGATTCCACAGCTCCCAGCTCATCTGCCTAATTACCTGCTAGCTTCACTCAGCCAGACTGTGGGCCTGCAGTGGGAGCAGGGATGGGGTTTTCAGGGAATCTGGTCCTGTCTGCTCTGGGAACAGGCTCAGGGTTTGGAGCTCTCCTGCCCCTGCAGAGCTCGGGATGCTGGGCTGTGTTAAATGATCCCCTATGGTCGGATCCCTGGCAAGGAGAGTGTGGGAGGTGAGGTGTGAGCTCAGTGACCCTCAGCCAGGGCAGCTGCTGGCAGCCCTGTGGGTGCTCACTGTTAATTACATCATTAAGTCATTATTCATAATGATACACTGCAATCTCATCTGTAAAGAAAATATTATGCTTGCACTTCAAAGGCTTGTGTTGAGCTCTTTGGAATGACCTTTTTTTCCTTCATTCTTCCCTGACTAGTTTAAAACATGATTATTGTAAATTTAGAGAGCACCAGTTCCTTTCTTGTGCAGTTTAAGTTCAGACACTCAGGACAGGACCAGGATGCAGTCAGCACCTTTACTTCTGACAGCCAGAGCAGAAGGATAATGTGTTATTAGCCTGCATGGTGTCAAACCCACTTTCATTTACTCTCCAGCCCTCTGATTCTATCAGCCAGGAATCCAAGGTCATTATGCAATCACAAATTGTTTCTGAATTTCATTAAATCAACAAATGAGCCTTAGCTACGTATTTACATCAGCTGAACTTGTGATTATTTATCCAATTGGGCAATTATTATTTTGGAATAAAAGAAGTCCTGAGGGATTCTGCTTCATATTAATTTGCCTGCAGAAGACTCAGTGCAACCACTGCACTCAGCTGCAGAACCAGGTGAAAAATTGCAGTCCTGTTGCATTTTCTGGGATAAATAAGTGTTTTCCTTCCAGTCTTTTACTGCTGCCATATCTCAGGAAAGGGGAGTGAAATCTTGATATAATTTAATATGAATGGATTTAGACTGCAGAGTTCAGGAAAGAAGTTATTGTGGCAACTCCTGTTTTGTATAAATAGATGGGCTGTGATAAATGACACCATATTTTAATAAAACTGCAGTGTGAAGGGTCACTGGGTTCCTTGGGCTGCATCCAGGACATTACAGGCTGTGTCCTGTGTGTGACAGGATGCAGAGAATCGATTCCCTTTGCCTCGTAACCTTGTGCTGTTGCTGAGTTGGTGTGGAGTAGAAATCCCTGCTTTGGGGTTGTCAGCAGGTTCCACGCCTCCAGGCAGGTGTCAGTGCTGTCAGTCACCCGGGAGATGTCCCTGGAAAAATGGGATTTGTTAGAAAAGGGGAAATGCCGAGGGAGAGACAAGGTGTGGACACGGGATGTAACAACACCCTGTTGACAGGCTGGGTTTGCTGACAGCAATCCACTGCTGCACCAGAGACAAGGAGCAGCAGCACAGGAGTGAAGCAGCTCTGGCTGAGGGGCTGCACCTGTCTGCCTGAAGGAGGGCAACATTTGGGGCTGGGAGAAACAGAAATCCAGATTTGTTCCCTGCTGGAGTCACTAGGAAAAGTGCCTCTGATTTCAGCTGAACTTGGACCTGCTTCTCCTCTTCTAAAAATTTCATAACCAGGCTCACATTCATCCAGATCTAATTTCATCTACTTGCAAAGTCTGACTCAGCAATAAATGTTATCAGCTTCCACTCAAACCTGCAGACAATGGGGGGAAAGTCAACCTTCCCAGAAAACACATGCAACAGGAGTTCTGTCTTGCTGAGTCAGGCCCTCAGTGTGCCTGGACCCTTATTGTTTTGAAACTTGGAAGATGGTCCACAAGCCATGAAACAGAGAAGTGTGTGATTCCTTGGATACAATAAAACTCTTCAGTCAGCGCTGAGTGGGAAAAGCTGCAAATGTGTTGGTATTTGGGGCAAAGTTTGTTAAAGCTTTAATTTCAAAGGAAATTTGGGGTAAAACCTTGCAGAATACTCAAACATGTCCATGTACACTGAGCCTGTTAAAGGAATTGCATCCCTTGCAGTTTCTGCCCATAGGAATATATTTTGCACAGCTTTTAAAACAGAAGCTACTGCTGATATTTTGCCCTTGCCTGTTTTCCAGACACAGCCTCCTGTTTTTAAACATTGAGCTAGTAACTTCCTAAGTTCACAGAAGTCACAGTAACATTTGTGCTCTGAAGAAAGGAGTTGCTCAACCACGAGCGCTGAGCATCCTTCAAGGCAGATGCTTTTGCCACCCCGACCGTCCCACTGTGAGCCTCTCACTGCTGAGGCTGCAAAGTCCTGTGGAGACAGAAAGTGTGGAAATCCTCTGCTGACATCGCCCTGCCTCCAGCGATTCAAATCAAGCAGTGATTCACCTGCTCCAAGCACGGTGGTCCCCAGGGAAGGAGACACCTCTTAAGCCATAAAAACAGGGATTTACAGATCAGTATCAGCAGCCACAAGTCGTACCTGGAAGCAAAATTCTGCGCTGTGTATTTATTTCTGCTGCACACACAAAGCTGTGAGAGGGAGAACTGGAGCAGTTTCAATTACAGAGGGTGAGTGGAGACTCTGAGCTCCGTGTGTCTCCTGGCTGCTCACTTGCAGAGGATTTTGGACAAGTCATTTAATCTTTGTTTTCTCATCTGTACAGCCAGACAAGGAATATTTAGCATTTTTGTTGGAGTTCTGGATGAAAGGCAGCATGACTGCTAAAATATTGTTGCTGTAGCCTGAGACCTCAACAAATCTGCTCGTGTCCCTGAAGTTTTACAAGTGGTGATAGAGGAATGTGGGGAGGCCCGTGGGTGTGCTGCTGCTGCCTCTGGCACAGTCCTGCAGCCTCACCAGGAGCATCCCCAGCGACAGTGGCTGCACTCCTGGTCCTGTCCCTGGTTTTGTAAGGAGGTGACAGTGCTTGGAAACACGAGAGATCCCGCTGCATTTCCTTGGAGAGCTGGGCATTGCAATCACAGAAGCAATACAGCTCCTCCTGGGGTAATTATACATTCTTAACAAGGAAGAAAAGCCCCTGAAATTTATTGGCTGTTGACATTAGCTTTTCTGGAGTGTGTAGTTTAGAGCTGAATTATAGTTTGAGTTGGGGCTAATGAAATGATCTCCCAGATCACGAGACCCTGTGCAGTGACTGCGCTGGACTTCTGACCTGATCCTCGTTGTGTGGCTGCTGTCACTTACAAACCCTCAGAGACAAAAACACCCGCAGGACTTTTCTGTGTGGTTTCCTCTCCCTCATTTTGTCTGTTTTTTGTCAATTACATGTGTATTTCCCTTCAATGTCACAGTTCCTTATTTTCATACTGTTCTAAAAAAAAAAAAAACCAAAAAACAAACCACCACACACTTTGAAGCACCGTGTTTCAAGAAAAGCCTTTTAAGGGGGGAAGGTGGTGTGGTGCTGGTCCTGAGCCCTGTGCTGTGCTAGTGCTTGGTGACCTCTTGGTGATTCTTGTCCTGTCCCGTGTGACAGCATCGTCTCCTCCGTATGGAAACACCCCCAGCACAGTCACCCGCTTGGTCCCGCTTGCCGTCCACCCTTCCCATGGGGAAATTCCCCCCGAAATTCCACCCTGCCCCTCCCCTGGCTCAGCCTGAGGCCGTTCCCTGGGATAAGATTCCAACCCCCGCGGCTGTCCCCTCCTGTCAGGGAGTTGTGCAGAGGCACAAATTCCCCCGGAGCCTCCTTTTCTCCAGGCTGAGCCCCTTTCCCAGCCGCTCCCGGTGCTCCAGCCCCTTCCCCAGCCCCGCTCCTTCCCCGGACACGCTCCAGCCCCGGCACGACGGGCCCAGCCCCGGGCAGGGCACCGCGGAGCCCCGGCCGTGCCCGGTCCCGCTGGACGCACATTCCGGCACGCTCCAAACCCCGCCGAGAGCCCCGCACCTGCCCCGGCCCTCCGGAACTTTTGCGGGGCCCGTCCGTCCCCGCCCGCCCCGCTGGCTCCTCCCCGGGCCGCGGCCGCGGAGGGCGGAGCGGAGCGGCGCCGCCGCCGCGCAGAGCAGCAGCGGCAGCAGCGGCAGCAGCCGAGCCCGAGCCCCGAGCCCCGAGCCCGCAGCGGGGGAGCCGA
>VZUI01040125.1:0-25576 GCA_013401135.1 Cettia cetti | reverse complement strand
TAATACTAATACTAATACTAATACTAATACTAATACTAATACTAATACTAATACTAATACTAATACTAATACTAATAATAATAATTCCATCTACATATTGATTTCATTTTCAGAGAAAAAAAGCTATAAAGGGGTTTCAATGCACTGTCCTGAGTAGGTGAGGTAAATATCTGTCATAGCCATTCCAGGGAACTTGCTTAACAAATTAAGAAAATGAGACTTATCCAGAAAAACCTTAATAAAAATTTACTTTGATTTGCAACATGGGATACTGGTCTTTGTTTTATAGACATGATACAATGCCAGTGAGCCTCAGAGCACTCCAAGGCCTCTTAGTTCTCTTAGTCAGAAAACCTAAAAATCAAAAAATTCAGTGGGAAATCAAGAAAATATTGATAAAGGCTTGAATCAATAAGGTCACTGGGAACTCCACTGAGAAACTTCTTACAGTATCAGACATTGCCTTTCAATTTCAGATTGATTTATAAGCTCACCTGGGTTTATAAAGAGCTACAGGGTAAAGAAAAATACAGAACCAATCAATTAATGAGAAAACTCCTCAAGGTGCTGTTGATTAAACCACAGGAAAAGGTACATCTGTGAAGAGTAAATCTGATGATATGCACTGGCATTTGAAAAATATTTCGTATGGGCCATAGCTTTTTCTACCCTGCTTCAACTGAATGCTGAAAACATATGAAGACATCTCACTGAAAAAAAAAAAAAAAAAAAAAAAAAAAAAAAGAAAACAAAACAAAACAAAAAAAACCCCAAAAAACAAAAAAGCAAAAAGCTTTCAGGCTTTAAAGAGAGTTCTCAATTTCAAACATGATCATTCCCAATTTTTTTAAAAGCTTTCTGGGTCACATTCATTCTGTGCCAACTTAGGTATCATTCCCATTGCTCATGGTGTTGTTAAAATAAGGAATTATTAATAAATGCATAAAAAAAATACAGTAACTGCATTATATAATAGAATTTAATTTGCAGTCATAAATGATCCTTTACCATTTTTTCAGACATGTATGTTTTATTCTATGCTTTGGTAATAGACACTGAGACAATCTTCCTCTCCTACTGTAAAAATTAATAATAATTTGTTTTCTGCATAAAATCTATTGTAATTTAACTAGCTCCATGGATTTAAAAATTTAAAGGGTGAAATAAAGGATATATTCACTTTGTTTTCTAAGATGAGAAATGCTCTTAGAAATACCTTTTTGAGATATTTTCCTATAAGGATTTTGCTTTAAAACATGTTTCTGGAGTAGTGTTTCATTTATTTATACTCAAACTCTGTCTCCAGTGTACCTGTAAGTCTCCCTTTTTAAGTAAATAACAGGGCAATTATAATTAGCCACCACCACAGATCACAGGTCTCTTCCCCAGAGTTACTGCTGTGGACTGAATATGCTACTGTTACTGAAGACAACTGGTAATTAAAAGTGAGGGTCTAATTCAAGGATGGTTCCCTTCTGCACAGCACACATCAAATGCCAAAAACGGCTGAAGAAGAAAATTTAATTCTCTTAATTCAAAGTTCCAAATTCATGGACAGCTATTAAATCATAAATAAAGACCTCCCAAAGAAAGAGCTTGTGAGGAGCAGATCAAATAGACCAGACTCATCAAATAGACCACACTAAATATTTAATGGCATCTAAGATTACTGGCTTTGACAAGGCAATGCTCACACCTTGCTTGTTCATTCAGTTACTTGAATCTGACTTAATTAACTTTTTTTTTTTTTGTTTAAGTTGCTTTTTTTTTTCTATTACTGTTTTCAACAACTCTGCTTTCTTTGCAGATACCAGAGTGATCTAAGTTTCATTTAACAACACCAAACCACTCCCAAAAGTGTTTCGTTGTTTGTTTTTTTTTAAATCTAGCCCTGGCATTCTGTCAGCTCCTGATCCATCATGACTGGATAGAAAAATCAAGTTAGAAAATCCAATATATGTGCTTTTTCAAACTAAATTTACTACACAGTTGGAAAAAATTCCCCCATAAAATCAAATGTACAGATAAATACACTTAGTCTTTTTATCAGTAAGTTATTTGTCAAAAGGCATTTTTATGTCTTGAATAACATGACAACATGCATTCAAATCTATCTATTTAATAGTTAAATTTTATCGTGATTGATACAAAGTAATGTGAAATCATCCTTGAAAAAAGTTCTGATTTCAAAGAAAATCTTTGACAAACTGTGTATGACAATATATTCTTTTTCTATCATAAAGTTTTATCCTGATATGATGCATTGTATCATATCAGTTAGAATAATACATTTTATTATAATTTAAAAATTAAAATGAAAACACTTTCTTTCCTTTTAAAGAAAAAAGAAATCTGCATGTAAAATACATGAGTAGATAGCAAAATTACTGAGGCTTGTGCTGTTTTAGCTAGTTCAGAAATTAAGTGCACAGTTGTCAGTCTCTGTTGAACTCTTCCATGACTACATAGCTGCATTAAAAGTAGATTGCTTGGACAAAGCTAATTGAGAAAGTCGAAAACAGAGGAAAACAGAGTAAACAATTCATTACAGCAAGTATCAACACTTTTCTCCCTAATCCCTGACTATTTCATATATTCCCTTGAAGTTCTGCAAAGACACACACACACACACACATGCACAGAGAAAAGCTGTTAAATATTTAAGAGAAAGACAACAAATGCAAGAATACTGAGACCACACTCATTTCTAAAAAAAAAAAAAATTAGCATCCCTGGCTGCATATGCTAGTAGTTATGACACTTAGTGTTTCGAAGATCACACATACTTGAAAATATGAGCTGGTGGTGCACGTCCAAATCCTAAATCAGATGCTGATCATCAGTGTTTTTGGAGGGTGGCAAGAAACATCCTGTGTTAGAGGTGCGATACCACAGGTTCCCACCTTTCACTGGCTAAAAGGGAAGATGGAAGAAAAATGGACCTTGTTATAAAGCAAAGAAGAATCCTCAAGAACGGTTGTGTCTTCTCTTTCAGCCCACAGAGGTAACAGTCTGTTCTGCCTTCCCAAAACTGCAATCAGGGACTGCTTGATATTTTTCCTCTTTTGGAAAGTTAGCAAAGTATGGGAAAGGAGATCAGTTCTAATACCATGCATTTCAAACCTCTATGACTGCTTCTTTGGGGAACTAAACTGGAGGAATCAGTTTCTCGATAATGAAGACAAAGATTTTCATTTGAGCTGATTCAGAGGAAAATGCAGAGAAATGTCTCTTTGTTGCCCACTTGTCAATCTTGATTTCTAATGGCACATGCTTTATCTGTGTCAGACAACACTAACCTGCCAAGCCAGCTGAGTCAGAACATTGACTCTCCTATCAGAAGATGAACAGGGATTTTTGTAAATCTGAAACATTATCTTTCCAGCTAACTTAAATTTTAATCTAAGTATTACCATTTGATTTAGAACACATTCACTCTCCATGAATTTTCACCACATGAAAAATTTCATTCACTGAACAAGTTTTGTTGCGGCCTAAGCACAGCCTGGGACCAACAAAAGCAGTGACTGAACTCCTACCAGGCATGAGAAAACAAAGAAATTCTAATTCCTCTGCATTCCTGACATGCATGGAAAATGATTACACAAATGAGATACCAATCCTTTAAGAAATTATTATTGTTGTTATTATAATCATCAACATCGTTATCATTGCTGGAAAAATTTTTGTCTATATTCTGTGACAAAGCAAAAAGATTCAGCTAGTGAAACACACCCTGCTTTAGACCTATGTCTACAGCTGTTGTTTGGCAGCCTTTTCAAAGGGTGAGAGGTTACCACACTTATTCCCTGCTGTATCTATCCTCCTCCTTCCTTTTGTTTCCTCAAACAACACTGATATCATTAAAAATGCTGTCTCTGTGACAAGCTTGACAAGGGAACTTTGTCTTGTCTTCTGTCACACGGGGTCAAGGGAACAACCAGTTGCCCTTGCTTGTTTTGTTGGAAGAATTCATGTCCTTTTAGTGGAAACTCTTTAGGACATTTCAGAGCTTTGTTAGTCTTTGTTGAATTAGATAATGTCTCCCCTCTTGAGTCCTTTGTTCCCAAGATGGCTGAAGAATTATTGTGATGTCCAGCTTGTTGCCTGTCACATCCATCACCCATTGATGGAGTCTTTGGCAGGTGAATGTGATAAACAGCCAAAATTCTTTCATGATAACTAAATCAGGAATGGAGGTAGTAAGCAGCGGTTCTTCAAACTGGTTTATAGAATGCAAACTGTGTATCTTGATCTTTAACTGGATCATCTGTTACTGATTCCAGTTAAATTCTAATACAGAATTATCCTTCCCACAAAAGATAGGAGGATTTGTGAAAGAGGATAGCATATCTTTGGTACATCACAAGGCTGCCAGACTCCATCAGACATTCCCAGGCAAGGCCTACTCACGACACTTAGAGATTTTTTCATAGGCACTCTTGGATCTCTGCTTTCCATAGTTATCTCCTTCTTGCTCTGCTAACCCAGTGAAACAGGGCAAATTTAACTTAAGTGGAGAACAAAAAAAGGAGTAGTTTGGCTGGGATATTTGAAAAAGAGGGGCTCAGTGCAAGTGAGGTATCATTTGAGCTCTAGGGTACGTGGAAAGACAGAAGAAATATATCTTCAGCACTTACCAATAGTGGAGTTTTTGCATGTTAACTTTTTTCTGCTCACATCACAATATCCCTGGGAAAAGATAAACCTGCATATAGCCTAAAGCACAGTGACCCTGCCTTGTCCCTTCTCCTGCTGCCACAACATAATTAATAAAAGGGGACTATTATCTTTGCTATAAGTTCCCTGAACACATCTAGTACATCACCTTCAGCACCCGCAGAAGCTCTTCCAAAGTGAAGCAACCTTGGTCCTGCTAAGGAATACAAGGAGCCAGCTAGGGCCCCTTCAGCAGGTAGCAGCTACACCTGCAATGACACCCTACAAGGATTGAATCCTACAACACCATCATACAATGAGTCTACCTCACCAGCCATCTGCTTCAACAACTGCTGACATCACTCCATGCACCGTGAGAATGGAAAAGTTTTTGCTGATAATAAGAAACTCCCTGAAGAGAAGCAACACAAAATAGGCAGGATAATTACTAACCAGGTTTGGTTGGAGCAGTTTTTGTTGCCTCTCTCTGAGTGGTCAGTAAAGAAGCAGGAGAAATCAGATTCCATGTTTTTCTTTCACATTTGCCAATTTTAACATAAAACATGGTTGCTGGTAAACAAGAATTCTTTCTCTTTTGATCTTCTGCCTCTGCTCACTTCCCACCTACCCAGCCTTCCACTGCCCTTGTAACACAGCCCTGCCAGTCTGTATTAAGACACACTGAAAGGACTGGGAAAAGAGAATAAGAGGTGGCTACACAGCCTTGCCTACCACTTTCAAGCTAAACTTCAAAGAGCATTTCCCCTACACCCACTGAGAACAGTCAAATCATATACACAGGTGTGGCTATTTGCAGGGGCAATGAGAGTTCATTTAGATCCTCTGAGGAATTTTCAGTTAATTAACACCATCTTCCAGTGTAGCTGACCTATGATGTGGGATCCAAATATGAGGGGGAAAATCTCCTAATAAAGCAGTGGCTGCACAGAAGCTGCAAAGAGGCCCACTGCCAGCCTGTTGGGCACAGGGTAGCTGCTTCTTGGGTATCTAGATTCAAAAAGCCCTCATGAAGCACTTTGGCAACTTGCAGACATGGGCACTTGAGGTGTCCCTGGTGTAGATATTGTTTGCAATGGGGCCACCTTTGAGATGGCTCACCAATAATACTGAGGAAAATAAGACAAAAGTAATTAAACTGTTATCTACTCGTATTCTTAAAACAACCCAGAAAGCCTTAGCAAAGGTGAGATTTCAGCCAGGTCAGAGAAAACACTGAGATATAGGCACAGGTGGTCATGGATGGTGAAATGGGTTTGCAGCTTGGCAAGGTGTTCACATTTGCAAAGCCAAATGACACTTCCCAGGCTAAGATACCTGTTAAATTCACAAAGCTTGCAAGTCAGCTTAGTCTGTGGTCAAAGCAACATGGAGATTTTTTATGCCTGTGCCCTGAAATGTGACCAGAACTTGTGCCTTTGACCCAAGTTGGGCAAAACATGGAGATGCTAACTTTTTCCTCTGAGACCTCCAGGTCAGGCAGGAGGGAGTGAATCTAGGTTAACTGAAACAGAAGGAAATATTTATGTGAACCCTGGTGAACTGGAACAGCTGAGTCTTACAGACTTGTAATCTGAGCATCAGCACAAAATGAAAGGGACAGTCAGAGTGGCAAGGACTGAGGCAGCCAGCATTCCTCTTGTGATTTTTTCTAAAACCATTATTCAGAAAAAGCATCTTGAGGAAACTGTGGTAGTTACAGAAATGCACAGGCCAAGGTTACAGAGCTGGCAGCAAGCAAAGGTCACTGAGTCAAAACACACTCAGGAAGACTTTATGGAGGATCTTCAATGCATCCACTGGGGCTAAGCAGATACCACAGGAACATCAGAAAAAAATTGCTGCAGTGGAAATGAACTGCAATCTATCATCTATAATTCTCCCTGCATAAAAAGAAATCCAATTGTCTGAAAACATGAGGCAGCAGAAACTGAGTTGATATTTCAATTTAATTCACTTCAGTTCACCTTATTGACTTCAACAGTATGCAGAACACTATCTTTTATCACTCAAGTGTCACTGTTCTTCATTTTTTGCGTAGTGAATACGGTTATGGTTATTGATGTGCTCATGAAACATGCACTTATATTTCTTCACAGTTTGCCTGGATTTGTGCCTGTGGATATCAAAAATTGTTCTGTGGTGGCTGGGTGGGGTTTTGGGGGGAAAATTTAGGTAGTTTCAGGGGGAAATAGGCAGGCCACCCTCACAAAACCGAGCTTCACAAGGTAACAGACCTCTTTCTTTACAAAGTTCACTGCTGTCGTGGAGCTTATAATGTCATTATATTTTCCAAGAAGTGCTCTATTTACTCTATTTCATTGGCACACCCTGGCAGGAGTGATTATGTTGTTCTCCTCACTCTCCATGACCGACTTTTTTTTTTTTTTTTTTTTTTTTTTTTTTTTTTTTTTTTTTTTTTTTTTTTTTTTTTTTCTGAAAAAGGAGGTCTGAAAATCCAGGTTACTGCGCAGAAACCAGGCTTTGCTTTCTGCCATGCCTGAGCCTGTGGGTTGGCTCACAGCTCATGCAGTACCTCAGCCACTGCCAGAACATCTGCAGAATGTCCTGCCTGGCCTTTGGTAAGGGACAACACCCACCCCAGAGAACTGTGCTCCCTTCTCCAGCGCGAACTGAACTGCTTGTCCCGAAATTCAGAGTTGCTGGGGTTGCCTGCTTTTTGCATTGTCTCTCTCTTCTCCTCAGTCGGTTATGGTTTGGAGCAAGAAGGAGGATGCTCACAAGGACGTCAGCGATGTTCATTCCCGTGACCCGCTCCTTTTGCACCTTTTAGTTTCACCACTAGATGGGAGCCTCCACCTCCAGAGCTACCGCCTTGGGCTCCCGGCCGTACAACCGCACACACGAGCTTCCCAGGGACACGCGTTTTTACCTGCACTGAGTCAGATATCGAAACAACAATATTCTCGGGGCTAGGGCATTTCTGTAGCTAGTACACAGAAGGTATAAAACTGAATAAACCTCCCAGGTATGGTGATATTCTTAGAGAAAGCTGTAGAGATTAGTACTGTTGTACCTGCATAGGTGATCTGAAGCCAGATAGGATTGGCCACGGATAAACAAAGGGAAGAGAACGAAATCACTGCTTCCCTCCAGTCTCTGCACAGGAAGTAATCCCTGGTGGTTGATAGCTGGGCTGGCACTGAGGTTCCCGGGGCAGCCCTGAGTTCCCAGGACATAACACAAAGAGGAGCTATATACTCCAATTTCCCCACAATATTTCAGGCTGAAAGCACCACATAAATGAAGAGTGAGTTTTCAGCTGTTGCTATAAGAAATTACTCGCCAAATGTTTCTTATGAATGAATATTTTTTTATGTCTTATTTCCGAGAAGCTCAAAGTGAATTTTTATGTTACGGATTCAAGGTGCTTAGAACGCATGGCTCCCACGGGAATATTCACTGACTGAGGAAGTAGCTCTCAGTAATGGGATATGAACTGCTGAATACTCACAACTATGAACCCAGAATTTGCTTCTGCAGGAAACTCATGTTGGCTCTTAGCCAATATCAATGAAATCAATGGGAGATATTCCTGCTCCCTAATGCCACATCAGATGCTGAGAACGCCACTGCTTTAGGAGACAGCAAATTCATTTCAATATTTAGACAAAGCAAACAGAAAGCACACTTTATAGAAATTTGCTTAGACAGTCAGAAGACTGTTTGTGAAAAGAATTTCTGTTGCTCATGCATAGTTAGACCTTACTTTCCTAAGCTCCTTGTTTCTTGCTCTTCAATTATTTTAATAATTTAATAATTTTATAATTTAATTATAATAGAAGTGCAGGTATCTGATGTAATCTTGCTGTATATTTATGACTGATCCCACACACAGTACCACAGCTGTGACACAGTTTAGGTTAGATGTTATGCATCTACATCTGTGCAGGAACACCAGAGAGTGAAAGGCCAGACCCCCGGCTCTGAGGGCAGCAGACATGGCATGGATTACATCTACCTAAAAAAATTCTCTTTTTTCCCCCAGAATATCTGAGTTTACCTTTTATGCCAGCTGGAAAGACTGTGCTCTTGCTCAGATTGTGTTGTGGGCTGTTTAGTGGAGCTCTAGAGGGTACAAGACAAAACTGCCAAAAAGCACATAGCCAGTGTGGGCTATCAAAATGTGGTCATGATTGCACAGGGACATGGGCCTGTTCCACCCAGCCCAGACACAGCTCTTAGGGGCTGGGCCCTGAGCTGGTGTAGACAAGCTCAGTCAAGGGTTTTGCTCACATTCACTGAAGTCAAGGATTTGGTACACACTAGCACAGATCAGTACAGGTTAGGAAAAAAACCCCTATGGATTTGTTTTCATTATAAAATACTTGGGAATTTCATATTGACATTTGTAAATGGATTATGTGTAACACAGAGAGCAGAATCAACACTCTCATGGGTCTCAAAAGCAGCTCTTTTCTCTTGGGTGGCAGCTCTTCCCTCTACAGCTCTGCTTGGGATTAATATTGTGCTATCATTACTCCAGATATCATTAATCCCTTCTGTTCATTTAAGTAAATCTTTTTTTATAGTGCTACTTGGTTTTATTTGTTGCCTTTTTTGGGTATTGGGGCAGAAGAGGGGAGAAGTACCATCTCTGTGAAGCAATTGCATTTTAATAAGCAATACTGTTACTTATTGCAGGAAGAAGAATGCCTTTTATTTATGAGCTAGACCACTCCATATAGTTGTTCTCCTGGTGGGATAAACTATTTAAAGTTTACAGATGGTGTATCTAAGACACTCCAAAAACTTTATTTTTCCTGGAAAATTGTTTGTTTTGTGTAACCACAGATAACACTGGAGATAATTGTAACTGAAATGGATGAAAAATCTTGGGCTTGGACATGGTTTTTTTGCCTACGCATTCCCATTCATTCCCTGGATGATAACATGGTCCTGCACCAGCTGGAGCTTATGGCTAAGATTGCCTCAAATTGAGAAATACAGGACAATAGCCTGAACTAATAATATCCAGCTTGTATACATATTTTATATGGTAACAAGAAAAGGAAGAATAAGAGAAAGAAAACACAAATCACCAACAGATAGGAATCATGAGTAGGTGCACTATCAGAAAACAGTCTGAATTAATATCTGAAACTAAATGCATGTCAGATTGCCAGTGTCTCTATAAGTAGTGCCATTTACTGTGAAAGCCCTTTGGAGGAAAAAAGCAAAAAGTCTCCTTCTCAGTAGTATCAGTACTGACTGAGGGATGATGTCACTATGTCATCACTTCTTATTGTGGCAGGAATTGTGTTTACTGAATGGAAAACTGTAAATAATAAATATGTAGTGAGCTTCTAAAAGTAGCACCTTTTTGTCATACTAATAATTTTCAGTTTTCTGTGATTTGGAGACGTCTGAGATTTTGCAAGTGGAAAATCCACACAGAGTGGAAGCTGCTGTATGTGAAGAAGTGAGAATGCCAGTCTGATGACTAGAGCTTTAATCCATAAATTATTTCAGTTTTATTTTAACCTATAGTTACAACACAGTCACGTGAACATCCATTCAATGGGCTGAATTTTTGAATATTTTTATCTTTTTATAAGTCAACTGCTGCCTAGACATGCACCAGGTTCTGTAGATTCAAAATCTGTTTCTTAATCTAATTGCTAACAAAGATGTAGGCAGAAAACTTTTTTGGATTGCTAAGTTTTACAAAGTTTAATGTCATTTTACCAGCCAGAGATATAAGTTAAAGGCTTCACTGGTTCTAATGTCTGACACAATTAGGTTAATGGCATGAAGCCACTGGAGTGTGTGGATGCAGGCAGACTGCTCTGTGCCCAGGAGTCAGAGCCATGGTCATATTTGCCCTTGCTGTCAAAGAGAAGAGAACAGCAATGACAACAGTCGCTAGAAGGGTCTTTCTAGAAATAAAAACTGGCAGGCTCTCCTTGTATTCTCATGCCCGTAGGCAGCTGTCCTACAAAGGGCTCACACTTCCTAGAAATTTCAGCAGGTTTTTCTGGGCACTGACAGAGAACTTTTCAGTGGAAAAAAAAAATAGGAAACCAACCAAACAACAACAACAACAACAACAAACCAAAGAAAGAGTTTGGTCTAATGAAAGATGTGTAATGCTGTGCTTCTTATGTCTGAGTCTTTCCTTATATAGGCAGTAGCATGAGAACACTAGGAGAGATCACACTGAGGCCTCTCTTGAGTGAGAACTCATCTCACATGACTTTCACACCCCTGGAAAAGTCCTTAACTCATTAAACTTCCTGCAGCAGCTTCCTAAGTATGCGGGTTTTCTCCCCCATTTTCTTCCAGCTCATTACCTCCATTTTTGTGAAGTTTTTTTCCTTAGATTCTATCCACCTGCTTCCAAGCTGAGTTCCAATTCAGCTGTAACAAACCCAGTATTGGAATAACTGGCTAATTGTCATCCTTGACTGCTGTTCTGGCTCTATAGTGACTTATCTCACACATCATGTCCATTTGGGAGCAAGATCAAAGACGCCAAGTTTAATGTCACAGATATCTCTGCGCTCCTACCATAAAGGCTTCTCTTTGACAAGGTGTGGTACAGGGAGTTTCCACCTTGAACTATCCCCTCTGTCACGCGGACCTGCCTGTGGATTAAATGGAAATTATTATGAAGTGTAACTGAGAAAGAGCCTGAGGTGTACATATATATATGTGTGTGTGTGTGTGTATATATATATGTACACATGAAGCCTATGATCCTGAGTACAGTCAGATTTCAGCTATTTATAGACTGCTTCTATATTTTTCTCTTTTCCACAAGGGAAAAAAAATGACTCTCAGTCATAATTGTGTTCTTGTGCAGTGTAGAAAAGAAGGTGACTAGGATGGACTGGAAAACACACAGCAGAGTAGGGGGAATGTTCTCCTCAGTAGTGAGATGAATGATCCCCATGTGATCACTCATACAAGGGTCAGACTCTGCTTTTTTCTGGCACTGAAGGCCAGATTATCCAGTCTGTTAGGGATGTTCCCTGCTGCATAAGCATGAAAAAATTTCAAACAGAGCCTTAAAGGAGCTAGAGATAACTAGAGAGAGCTCCTTAATGTAAACCTGTCCCAGTTTCAGCTGGAAAAGAATTCATTATGTTCACAGAAATGCTATGAAGGTGGAAGGAAGGTAAGCGGATATTATATGGCTCAGGTCAGAAAGCAGACTGTGCTCACAGGGAACTGCATCCAGTTTCACAAAGCTTGTTTCAGATGCACTGTTGCATGACTTCAGTCAGCATGGCTTCGGACCTGAACTGCTAAGTCCACATGGCTTGGGAGTGTCCCCATCAGCTGTGGAATCTCTGAACAGTGCTCCATTCCACCATAGAGACATACCTTCCAACATCTTTCTTCTACAGACATGGATGGAAAGATGTTGGACAAGGACTTGTGTCAGCACCACAGGATAGAAGGTCACATCAAGGACATTTAACTGTGAAGTGGGAAAGGAAGCACTTGATAGCTTTGTAGTAGACAGGCTTAGAATCCCACTGACAAAAACTGGATTTCTACTTCTGTACAAGTACCATTTTTCTTCTTGTGCCCAAGTGTAACTTCAAAGCAGCAGAAAAAGAAGTCCATCACTTAAAGAGATATATTCTTACAAAAAACCACTTGACCTGCTGAAACTCAAATACCTCCAGAAGATCTGAGGCATGTGACTTCTACAGATTTTGTTTTGTAAAATGAAATTCAGATAAATGCCATTAGCACCTCATCACACAACACCTGCCTTCTTTGCAGCTGCCCTCCATGGCCCCAGCCACCTGCTGGAACTACTCAGCTGACCCCTGAATATCAATAAAAGCTCATGCAGTAACTTGATATATATGTATACATACAATACAGCATTCCAAAAAACTGCTTGGTCATTCTCACCTAGACTTGAATTATGTGAATTTTCTGGTTCAGGGCACAAAATCCACCTTGCAGGTGCATACATGGGATATTGGTTTCACTAGCTCTAAGTGGTGATAGAAGCTGTTTAGGATACCACCTACTCACCAAAAGTCTGCTGCCTACCACTTGAAAGAGAACAAATTCCTCTGCAGATGACTCAGAAGACCTATTTCTCTTCCCTGACTTTGAAGGGAGTCTAGAGGGATACATGTCACATCCTGGGTGTCTAAACTTCATCACGTGGACTGCTTGCACATGAATCTCCTCCAAGATCCTCTGCTACATGGGAGATAGGGAAATCTCCCAACACACAGACCCTGCAGTGCTGTTTAGGGCAGCAGACAGGCAGCCCACAGCCAAGGGTCCAGCTGCAACAGCCACAGCAATAGCCCATCCCTTGTTCCCTGGTCAGGGCACTCAGGATCAGGGGAGTTCCTTTCTATTCAAGAAGTTTTTGCCAAGCTGTGATGCAGAGGAGTGAGGACTGGACTTCAGACATTTCTTAATTGAATGGAAAAAGAAAAGAAAGCCAAGTTGTAACTGAGAAGCAGTTCTAAAATTAGTTCAAATAACAGTATGATGAATATTGTGGAAAAGTTTCCTCTTATAACCAGATCTGTACAAATAGTGAGAAAAGCAAATAGCAACCTCTCTTGTTAGAGACTAAGTAAATATTCTGCTACTGAAGATGCTGTGGAAAGCTGAGGATTTTTTTTTTCAAATACAAATATCAGATTAGCAGCAGGATTCATAGTCTTTTAGATTTCCCTAACAACAATATGCAAAACAACAAAGATAACATTCTTACAATTCTTCATATCTTCTTAGTACTGTGTAAATTTTACCTACCCCTTCAACAAAGCCATCAACCCTCTCAATGCCCCAGCAAGATCAAGCTTTAACCAGGCACCTGTTCTGTGGGAAGGTTGGCTTCCCTATGTCCAGCCTTTTGCCTCCCCTCCAAGGTGGATAGTCTGGCATTCCTTGGTCACTCACAGTAGAAGAGAAACTACAGCAGACAAACCACTATATAGTTACTAGACAGTAAACCACTGCTATTTTTTTATTGGCTGGGGAAATGTTCCAGAGCCCACACTTGGTTCCCTGAGCCATCTACTACACTTGCCACAACCACTGCAAGATAAGTCACAAGCTACACTATAAGCTTCCACCATTATCACCCATTAAAATTCTTCCTTACTTACAGAATGTTTAAAAACGTGTTATTATATCATGGCTGATATAATCATGGCTGACAATGTGGGTGGGGAGGTGAATAAGACTTTTTTGGTCCATTTACTTCTTCCACTGCCCAAAAACTTTGCCAAAAACACAGGAAAGGAAGCAATCACTCAAACAATCCAATAAATATTTTCTTCATGTGGGTGATCTCATGATACTGCAACCACAGTAACTATAGTAGTTACTAAATGAAACTTTTTTTTTTCCTCAGATAAATTATCTTATCCCACAAGAAATGTTTATCTAGCAGAAGTAGGCAGTATGCTGAGGCAGCTACATTCAGTGCAGTTTATAGGTAGTATTATAAAGGTCCTTCAAGAATAAGGAACTTTGAAGTATCTGTAGAGAGTACCATAGAGAATATCATAAGCCTGGACACAGTTTCCCTACCACCCACATGTAGGCCTCTTTTTTAATTATTACACGAAACACTGTGCAATGTGAGTCACCCCTAAGGTGCCTGTCTTTCTCCTTTAACAAAGGCAGGCAGATGTCCAGGTCTGCTTAACTCCTTCACTTAAGAGTGCTCAGAAGATGTCTGTTATTAAGCAAAACTCATTCTGTCCAACACTCATTCAGTAAGGTCACAGCTTACCTTGAATACAAAATGGAGCTGCACACACATCTTCACTCAGAGAATGGCTCTCTGCTTTCACAGACAGAAAACTTCTCTTCTTCTCTTTCATGTCTTCTTTCAGACAAGTAATTTCCTTTAAATATTCTCCAAATGTAGCCTACACTATTATCTCGTGCTTGTCCTCTGGGCTGGTGATCTATGCCTCTCATTTTGACCTAGAAGTAAACACTACTTGGTTCTCTGGACAAAACCCACCTCTCTCATGTGCTCAGCACAGACTTGTGTAGAGGGAGAATGGAAGGAGAAGGTGACACAGCCTTTGCTTATAGAAGTACAAATTGTCCTCTGCTCTAGCACTGCCTTATACTAAATAGTCTCCAAACTTCAGTTGACTTTATCAGGACAATATGCAGATGCTGGAACTCATAGTAAAAAGTATTTCTGCTGAGCCTTCCTGAGAGCACCAAGAAAAGCAGTGGAGTTTTGAGGAAGATGAACAAATAGGGTAGAAACACTGAAGATGAGATGAAGGTGGTCAAGGTGTGACAGCTTAAAAAAAAAAAAAAGGATATTTGTAAAAAAGTAATCTCCTTAGGACCACAAGTCAAAATAAAGGTCAAAGATGGAAATCTCTGTGAAAACTGGAGGAAGATAGAGGAATGGTGAAACCTTGGATGGTGTAAGAGCATTCTCTACTTTTCTATCAACCACTCCATCTCTTTCTCACATGCTCAAGAGCTTCCTTATCATAACTCTGCAACTGACATTTGAAATAAAGGCTCATATATAGAGAAATAAAAGAGTTGTAGATTTGGAGGACTACTGAGCATCTGCATTATCTGTGGACAGTAAGCACTGAACATCCAATGAGTTTTATGTGGGAACTAAAACCCAGATGTAGACACCTAACTTTAAATGGATGGGACTGAAAGTGATTGTCTAAATGTAGGATGAGATTTTATTTGATAAAACCCAGATGAGTAAACTTGGCATCTTTATCATTACTCCATGAACAGAATTGCTGAAGAGTATTTATGGGAGCAACTTTTGTACAAGCTGAAATAACTTGTAAAACTTATTTTCACATCCTTTAAGCAAAGGCAAGTGCTGAATATTATCTATTTGACTTTTTCCTTTGGCAGACTTGGAATAAAATATTTATAAGTTCTTAGACCTTTTTAGTCTTAAGAAAAGCTTAAGACTTTTTGTGGTTTTCATATCTATAGCACCATCATGGAAAATATCTGGAAAAGAGCTATTTATGAGATCAGTCCTACAAACACAGAATGCTGTTCATAGTACACAGCAGTAATGAACAAAAGCAATGAATAGAGTTAGAGTTAAGATCAATGCATTTTCAGACAATGAACATTAACAGTTCCATTGGTTTCATGGAACTCTGTTTTGTCCAGAATCCATATCTAAATCGTTTCATGGAAGTCACACACCATTTCTTTGAGTATAAACAACATTCCTCAGACAGGGACATGCTGATCAGCTTCCTTGAATATCAAGTTAAGGAGAGATGATGAATTTATTCTCCATGGAGTGGTGTTTTTTTACATGCTGACATGCTGTGATGAGTACTTTATGATGCATAGCAGACTGGCTCTAATACCACTTGATCCTTCATAAATTAAGAGGCAAGAGGCAGCAGCCTATCGTGTAACTCCATTACTGGGATTTGGATTAAGAGTGTCTTGCACATGTTATTGTCCTTCTTTTAGCTGCTACTTGTTAGGTGCCTTGAGAATAGCTCTTGGAAACCTTTCCCCACATCATCTTTTTACTACCCATCTGGTTTCTCTGAAAGGATCTATTTGCCTCTGAGCTCCATGGGCCCAAGTCTGTGGGGAAATCCAGGAATCAGCAGAGAAAAGGAGTAAGTCTAGAAAGAAACTTTTCTATTTCATGTCCATCTGCATTGCAAAACCTGATCCTGACTAGTAAAGTAAATGCTTTTATTTGCACCATTATTTCTAAGTTCACCTGTAAAGATTTTACCTGTTATACTATGGCAGTGTCTGTTTTCACAGATCTGTTACAGTAGGTAGAGCAGTGGGCACAGTTACAGTCAGACCTTTCCCTTTCATCTTTGAGAGGTGGTGTGTTTTAAAAGCTTGAATGCAGTTTGCATTCTCCTGGGCTATGAAGGGTTCCTATGGATTCTGGAGGCTTCCTATGGGTTATGGGGCTTTCTGTGTCAACACACCCCTCCCAGCCTGGGTCACACAGCCCCTGCACACCTGGCACACTGGCCACGTGAAACTTTATAGGAACCAGTAAAATAACTGGTGAGCAGAGAAATGAGCTTTTAGACCTCCTTCTCCCCTCTGCCACAACAGAGGAGCCAGACTGATACTGTTATTGCAGCTGTGGCCCAAGGAAAACCAGGCAGAGGGCCAGTGGTACCAGCAGGACTGTGCAGAGCCAGGCCAAGTCTTGTAGCATGATGAAGAGAGGACACATTTCAGTCTTACTGTCATGAACAAGACCTTCTTCTTCCTGAAAGACAGAACAGTTAAATGCAGATGGGTTTCCTTTCACTTTGATTTGTGCATCAAGCAGCTGGAGCTGAGAAGTGCAATAGGCAGCTTTGATAGTTGGATGTTGCTTCTGATGTGTTTTCTACGGTGATCTGTGTACAGGATGATACCTATAAATCACTGCAGGACAGCCCCAGGCAGCAGCGCTGCCAGTCACTGGTGTGGAGGTTCTGTCAGATTCACCAACAAGTTTTGCTACATCAAAACCCCTGACTGAGGCACATCAGAGCTGAGTACAGCAGCCATTAGATGCTCTGTCACCTACACAGTGCAGAATTCCATGGGGAGTGAAATCACAGTGTAACTGCGACCAAGACAACTTTCTTGCTTCATTAGGGTTTTGTTCCTCACCACTAGCTATGTGATGCCCCCAGAATGTTGCTAGAATGTGTAGTAATCATAAAATCAGCCACTTTTCCTCATGGCCAAAGTTCTGGACAATAGGAAGTGGGGTCAGTTCTGATCCACTTTGTACACTCCTATGATCCCTGGCCTTGCAACATATCAAAGTTTCACCTGGAGATAAGTCACAGAAGTATCATTAGAAGTGTGTCCTGTCCTTACACTTTCCTTAAACATCTGCTTCTGGCAGATAAATGAGATAAATGCTGGGCTAGATGGATCTTGGATATGACCTAGTACAACTATTCCAATAGTCTCTAATAAAAGAAGATTGCAGGGCAGCCAGGGAATCCAAGAGGCACTGCAGTTTGAAGGAAAGGCACTCGTGCTTCAGCGATGGGCAGCCATCCAAAACACTAAGGTAGATGGAAGGCAATAAACTCTGGAGATAAGCAGATGGCTCTCAGGATACAGAAGGAGTTTACAACCAATACTAATGGTCTTAAGATTTTTTATGAACTTCTTGCAAAATGCCAGAGCTAGCTATTACATGTCTGAGCTTCTTAAACATCAAAGATATTTTTTAAAGTTGATTTACACAAGCCAAAAAAACTTATGTAATTTTCAGTTAAAGCTTGCAGACCACAGAAATAGCATCCAAATTTCTTTCCTAATAATCCTTTCTGGCTAATGGGTTTTGGGGCTAAGTTTCTGCCCTTTATACTTTAATTTGGCCCAGTTACAATTCTGCAAATCTTTCAGTGCAGTTTGAGAACTGCAGCTGAAGTAAAATTGAATCTGGGCTGCTAGCATCCTGTCCTCTACCTTGGAGGAGCCATCCACTGCCAGCCATGCTGTTCTGTCCCTCTCTTTTGTCTTGCTGCTGGACTTGGTGGAAGGAGAAGTTGAGTCTGTCCAGGAAAGTAAAGGGTCTAAGGATGAACCATTTCTTTCTTTTGCTAGGCTAGTTTTCAGTCAGATCATCTCCTTCAAATTCTCCAGGCAGTGTGGAGATGAGGAGGTGCGCATGCACAGTCAGGAAAAGGAAAGAAGGACAGATGTGCATGGTTCCTTTAGCTGAATGTTAGCTGCTGAGTGACTCTGCTGCATAAGAATGAGAACTCCTGTCTCTGTGGATCCCTGGATGATGCAGCTTTACTTGAGACCTTTAATATGATCCATAAACCCTAGAAAAGACCACCCTGGTACAAATAGATGAACCAGAAAACTGGGAAATTTATATTTTTTCAATGATTTACCAGCTCTGATAAGACATTAAGACCTGCCTGGCCCATATTTTGGGTCAGAGTGTTTCTGTTTAAGTCACAATGGTTTTCTCCCTAGGGTTCCTGTACAAAAGTCTGCTTTCATTCCTTGATACATTTGGGTAGAACCATTGAATGCTTTGGGATGGAAAGGACCTTAAATATCATTTAGTTTCAACCTCTCTGCCATGGGCAGGGAAAACTTCCACTGCACCACATTGCACAAAGCCCCATCCAATCCAGCCCTGGACATTTCATCATTGCCTTCTGATATTCTCAGCACAGGCAGAGAGATCACATATCCAAGGCTGCTCTCAACATGAGAGAAGGGATACAGCAGTCACAGCCTCTGTCCAGCAAGGAAGGGGAAAGGAAGGCTGCACAAAGCCACTGGACACAGGAGCTCCTACACCAGCCAGAGCAAGTGGGACTTTAACATCTCCCTCTACACCAGTAAATCTACTCCTGCTTACAGATCTCATACATGGAAACAGAATTAAATATCTTCTAGCAAAAATTGCTTACATCTTATTACAGTGATCTACTTCAGTGTGTTTGCCATGGTTTAGATTATGAATAAACCAGGCATTCTTGATGTTGGTTTGATACATCAGTGGCTTAAATTCAGCTACTGGATGAAAAGTTTTAATTAAAACATTTAAACCTTGTAGAACCATCTGACTGCCAATCTTAAGATTTAAAAAATTGTATCACAGGTAATTCAAAACTTTTTTTTTTTAATGTGGTAAAACAATTAGGAAATAAAATCTCCTTTGGAGATCCAACAGTGTTTTAAATGTAGCTGCTTTCCAGAGCCAAAGTTTTTACTGTCATGACCAGCTGCAAAGGAAAAGAACCCTGAAGATCATTTTCAATTTCAGAAGAGTCTACATGTAAAAGCTGCTGTAATACTTACTGCTGCTACCATAGGGGCTTAATCTTTCCTCTTTGAACATCAATGGGTACAGGATTGGTCCTTGAAAATAAATGTTTTCTCTGCCTTGTAAAGCACACTGTTTCAGGAAAAAACGTCATTTAATAGGAGTTGTCATGGTTACCATTATAGGGGTGCTTTTCCGCATATAATAATCATTCACTGAGTATATGTGATGGGTTCAGAACACTCACCAGAAGCCAAAACTCTCTCACTGACCTCATAAAAGCGACAGTAAGTCCATTGTCTGCTTTCCTGGTATACTTTTCACACATGTGGCACCCCATGACACTGGCTAGCACTTCTTTAAATGTGTCAACTGAAACATTTTCACTGTGCTTTAGTGGATGTGTGCCAGTACACTCTTAACAGTTCCATCATCAGAGAAACAAGGCAAACACTCAAGCATCATCAGACTCATACCCTGGCTCAAGCATTGCTTCCCTACCTCAGCAAGTCCACAGAAGACAACTCCATACTCCATCAGCCAGCACGGATCAGAGCAGTCTCTGGCCAAATGGGCTAAGAGTACCTGGGAATGTGCAAATTTTTAAGCCTCTATCCATCCACTGACATCTTGAAAGCACCTCTCTAGTCCTAGAGAAAGTAGAGGTGGATTTGTTTGGATTGTGCTGGTGCTCTCTCTTCTTCCAGAGCACCAAAGAAGAGGTGCAGAGTAACACTACCAGCAGGTGACCAGAAAAAGCAGAATTCAAGTACATGACCTCCACCTGCCTTCACACAACTGTGACACATAGCCCTTGTACACCAAGCTTTCCACCTTCAGGGCTGCCCAAACTGGTGCTAAGCCCTTCTAAGTTCCCTCACACCAGTGAGGGCTGGGTCAGAATTTGCAGCAAATGTTCCCCTCTCATGCTTTATCTAGGATGTCAGGACTGGTCAGTGCATTCACAGAGCTTGGGGACTGATTCAATATTGCCTGGTACAGAGCCACTACCCTAAGGTCCATCCCTGAGTGTTAATCCTGGCACTCACACACAGCAAACCACTGATTACATCCACTGGAAGGATCAGCCTGAATGGGATCATTGCAATGTGAGAGCAAGATTATTTCCTAATGTTCATAATACAGAGTCACCTCGACTTTGCTTCCCCTGGAAAGGGTTTTCATCACCCACATTGGCCAGGCCTTCAACCAGAAGCCTGAAAAGTGATGGTATACAGCTCTGCTTCTCCTTGTATTCCCATAGAGTTCTGGGCTTTGGGATGATACTGAAAAGGACTCCAAACAGTCAAGTTTTTATAGCAGTTGTTACTGAGTGCTAGAAGTTTTCCATAAAAACATTAATATACTAGAATTCAAGTAAAGAAGAGCAATTTGCTTATAAAATGAGTATTTGTTGTATTGTACCATGAACTTGGGTAGGAGTGTGTGTGCTACAGTTTTCAAATGAAACTTGAAAGAGTGGGACCAGGGAACCAAGCTCCCTTAAACTTCATTGAAAACCCTCGCCTTGGTGCTTTGAAGAAATAGCTTTTTATTACATGGTTGTATTTTACCTCAAAATTGTAGAATTTTAGGAGGTTGGGTGTCTGGCTTGAGACCTACCACAAATGAAACTGACCTTATCATAACCTTTAAAAATCCAAACAACCCAACAGTCTATGTGAGAAACTGCCACAACTATTTTGGCAACATTTACCAGTCTAAAAGTCAGCCTTTTAGGGCTGACCTAGCATGAAGAGGGAACCACATGCCAAGCCATAATTTTCCTCCTCCTTCCAAAACTGCAATTGTCTCATTTTTTTTCAAACCACAACCCAGTGTCTTAAGACCAGCAGTGGATGTTAACAAAGCCTTGACCTGCAGAGGGCTAATTTCCACGGGGACCATTAAAGGAGAAAAACTTTTCTATAAATGCCAGATTCTGTAAACTGAGAAGTTCATCACTGCAGTACCTAGAGTAGTGTGGAAAGTGCCAGGAATGGAATCCAGAACCCCTTATTAGAGGGTGAGATTCTGCCTCCAGAGTCAGGTAGCAGAGGGTGGAGACAGCAAAATTTGAAAGGTTTTAGGGAATGAAAAATCCCATCCTTTAGCATCCTTTGTTATTTCTTTATCTATGGTAGTGAATACTCTGCCAAGCTAGGTTCTTGGTCCATCTCTCAAAAGCTAAGAGGACTCTCTAATTTATAGCATAATGCCAGAAGGAACTGCAGTGGCATCTGTCCCCTTTTGTTTTGGAATTGCACAGAAAGAGGGAGAGATCACAAATGCTGCATGAAAAGAAAATGATTGAGTGTTTTTTCCCCCAACAGAATACCCCTATCGCCAGAATTTCAGGGACACATTTTTCTCCCCTCTCCCCACCCTCTCCTGCTCACATCCCATCCTCCCGGCTAGTGCAGGAAAGATGATACCCCAGCAGACAGAACTCAGGGAGCAGAAAAGATATTGAAATTTGAATCCAAGTGTGGATTCATCAGGGAAATGGATGCTTTTCCTTCCCCTTCTTTTAGTCCCTGTATGATCTGATGTGGTTCATCTTTCAGCTTTCCAATCTGCCTTTCCTCAGCTGGAGACTGCAGCTATTGCTCTCCTGCACCCTGCTCTCAGTCACTGAGACCATTGTGTGATGAGGGAGGATCTGCTGTCTGAATTTTCTTCTGTGAGAACAGAGGTTATAGCAGATGGAGGTTTCAGTTAGGTGGTGTTTAACTTTGCTGATGCAAGCTAAAATGGTTAACCTTGGGCAATTTGCACACATAGACCCAGATGCATTGGAAGTTTCCCTTGGAAGGTAGACACCTCCTAATTACCCACTGTGTAGGACTTACCATGATAACAGATTTGAACACAGACATAAAAATTTGCTTTACATCCTCTTTGAAGTACCTTAGGTCCTATTTTAGATCTGGATCTAGTCAAGTAGGAGCAAGAGGACTTGCTGCAGAACTGATGTTCATTTCACATCCTCAGTGTTGGTTTTGACAACAGAATGCTTTACTTTTTTGGCATTTTTGAAGATCCAAAGTTTCCTGATACTTTTGTGTCTGGGTTCTTGCCACCACTGCTACTAAATGAAAGGCTTGAAATTTGAGGAAATTTAAATTAGAATTATTTGCATTAATGTCTTTTTTTAAACCGATATCACAGCATCATAAGTATAATAAAGTAATTTAACTTCTAACTTTTTTCAAGAAATAGAGGGGACCTAATGTGAAGTATAGGTAACAGAGAAAACCTAAGTAGGGGGCAGGAGTTAACACCTCATTCATTAAAATCGTTTAAATGCTTGGGATTTAATGCAGAGAAGTCTCCTTTTCACCATAATTATGTGAAAGACCAGAATGAAACAGAGTTAAATGGGGCAAATATATAAATAAGAGAACCTACAGTTTGCGGTAGCTTTACTTACTATCTTAATTATATATTTCCTTTGAATGTTTCTTTTTTCCCTCTCTGGGACAGATGGAATAAATTAATCTTAAATGCAGCATAAAATCTATTCCAGATCCCCTCATATGCCAGTGTTTAAACAAAACTAACTAGAATAATAAAAGTCAGAAATGGAAAAGATCTATTAGCTGACCACCTAAAATTTTATATACAGAAATGTATCAATTTAACTAAACCTATTTCTAAATATTTAAGCAGGTTTGGTTACATCTTAAATCAGTCCAACAGTGGCTAGAGTCAGTTTATTTCACTTTGAAACCACTCTTAAAAGCAAATAAAACTGACCTGCTTTTAAGTACAGTTGCACTAGCTAAATAAATGCATGTGTGCAGGCTAAGTATCAGAGAGACAAGCAGGTCTGTCCAATCCTGGCAACAGACTACTGATACCACTTTTGTGGGGCTCAGGGTTGTCTGTGGCCATTGCAGTGATGGAGAATAAAATGTTTACCCAAAACAGAGCCCTGAGTTGGGAATCAAGGATTGTTTTTTAAGTTTTGCCTCTGTCTAGCCTTGGGGGAATCTCCTAATGACACGGTACATCTGAAAATATTAATGCCTGCTACCTGAATGTGGTGATTCAAATTTTAGCAAGCTGGGAACCAAACAAGCACAGCATTTTGGTCCCAGTACTAAAAAAAATTGTATGAATTTCATTTGTGTGTAAATTGTTTTGGATGGCAGTTTACCAGTCACAAATCATAGAGAGGTTGTTTCCATATGTTCTGAATTACTATGTAGGTGCCTGCACAGGACTGTTCTGTATGAGCCCCATTTATAGCATTTTGTTCAAACTAGCTTTTAACAACATGCTGGTGGGAGGATGGAAGAGGTATTATTTAGGGGGCTTATTCCACACCTAAATCCTTATATTTATGGGAATGTTAATGTGAAATCCTTCACATAAAATGAGAAATCATTTACCCGCTTTCAAAGCGACATGCATCCTTACCAGATAGTCAAAACAGAACAAACATCAACTTTTCTATACAGCAATTTTTTTTTCCTAATTCTTGATGAATAGTAGAAGCTGAAACTTTCCTCTAAAAACCTCTGAAGACACTCAGTGGGTTGACCTTCTGTGATGCTGAGAGACCATAGGAAAACACTTGAGTTCAGTGTCTCTCCAAGGTGGAGCAATGGGGATTCCCCAGTTCCATGATAAGGACTTTGGGGTTTGGTACCCACTTGTTATTCCTACAACATAGCAACGCCACCCTGACAGCTCTTCCCAAGTTCTCCTTTCCTTTTATTTCACAAGAATCCTACCTACACCCGGATTATCTTAAAAGAACCGGGACCATGTGCTATTGGAGACAACAGTAGCATGAACTACACCCAGCCTGTTAAACCATGCTAGGTGTCACTATTAAGTTGTGCTGCCATACACAACTTGAGAGACCACTGGCAGGCTTGAAATGAGGGACAGCAGTGCCATGCAATGTAGAGATGGATACAAAAGTATTGGTGGAAAACGAAACCAGTTTAGCATTTCTTAGACTGACAGAAGGTTGGTTTGTGTGGTATATTTTTACATTCTGGTCAGTTTTATGTCTTTAATGTCAAGATTTTCACTACTTTTCTTTCTTGTAAGACATAAATAAGAAAAGGTATAAGAAAATAATTTTTTTTATTAAAAAACTTTTTTTTTCTGATCATTTCCTGCAGCTGATAAAAGTTTGGTGGTTGTTAGAGATTTTTGAAGAGAAAATTCCAACTCATCAAAGCATTTTTCCACAAAATATTGATGGAAGAGGCATCCAGCTATGGGGTAGATCTAATTATCACACAATAACTGCATTGTGAGAAGCACACAGCATGCCATCCCAGTTTTGTGCTTGAACCTGATTCAGAAGACACAAAGAGCTGGCCTCCCAGGTTAGAGAGCTGAGCTAACAAATCAGTTCTGCCCCCTCCCCTTGTAAACTCTGCCACAGACTGAATGGACTCCATGGATTAAGGGAAGAGTTGGGTATGTTTGTTTGGTTTGGTTTTTTTTGTTGTTTGGGGTTTTTTTGATGGGTGAGATCTTGGCTCACACCTACATGGGTGGATATTTGTATTTCTGTAACTGATGGAGAAAGAGATAGGCGTTCAATTCCAAATACAAAATAAGTCGACATGCATGACATGACACAGGAGCACCCCCACAACTTTCCCCTTCACTCTCACCTTATAGACACTACCACTCAGCTTTCCTACATCAGCATTTCCTCACGGACAACATTCAAAATGCATCTAACACTCCTTTTGCATCATTATAGAAATTCTCATCATGTTGGAGATGACCCCTTGCCCGTTTCAGTGTGTAATTTTCAAAGTTATTGTATTCGATGTAATGAACAAGTGTCAGGCAGCACTGAGGGAGGCTGGAGAAAGCTCAGCACGGTGAAAGACTTCAAATACAAGGCTGCAACAGCGGATGTTCCAAGACCGGATGGATGGTGAGGAGGTCCACACATCCAACAGTCTCTCGTAACTTTCACTGGGCACGGGGCGCTGCATCTTTAGCAAAGATGAAGCGCCACGGTGAAGGTGCTGAAGTACTTTCTGAGCCCGCAGCCGCTGCTCGCGGTGTCCCAGGGCTGCTGGCAGCTTGTGCGGGCGCGCCGGAGGCAGCGGGCGCGGCGGGCGGTGCCGGGCCGGGGGCGGGGCGGGG